>OX401861.1:10600000-10817500 GCA_947859175.1 Gandaritis pyraliata
GGTTCTCCAGGTATTCGCAGGCAAATTAGGTTCGATAATTGTAACAAGATCGTTCAATTTGGGTTGACTATTTTCAGTGTTAAGCCATTTGTTTCGCTGTTGCAAGGTATGTAAATAGTCCCTAGACCAAGTTCGCCAGAAGCTTTGAGATAACCGCTGTAATAACCGCCAGCGTGAGCGGAGAGATAAGGCATCGTCGATTGTTGGCTCGGGTAAGGATACTAACGGACGGCCGATAAGAAAATGACCAGCTGTAAGAGCGTCAACTTCATGAGGATCGGACGAGAGCGCGACCAAAGGCCTTGAGTTTAACATTGCTTCTATCTTCGTAAGTACGGTATAAAGTTCTTCGAATGTCAGAACTTGGGATCCGACGATTCGCTTGAGATGGTACTTGGTAGATTTAATACCGCTTTCGAAGATTCCACCGAAGTGGGCTCCGGAAGGTGGGTTCAATCTCCAAGTGATACCACGGGAGGCAAGCTGATCGCGGATGGTAAGATTTTCCCTGTCTAACATTTCTGATACTTCCGATAGGTATCGCTTCGCGCCTACAAAGTTAGTACCGCCGTCAGTGGTTATAGATTGGCAGAGGCCTCTCCTAGCAACAAAACGATCTAAGGATGCGATAAAAGCTTCGGTGGTCAGCTCAGTGACCAGTTCAAGGTGAACGGCCTTTACAGTGTGACACACTATAAGGCATAAATAAGATTTATAGGTTCGGGCGTTGCGACGCCGGCTTTCCTTTACCATAAAGGGACCTCCGAAATCGATTCCGATCGACTGAAAACAGTATCCTGGCGTCAGCCTGGAAGGAGGAAGATCTCCCATGACAGGTTGAAAAGGAGTAGGTTTTGCCTTGCAGCAAGTTACGCATCTCGATAGCCGAGATCGAATAAGATTTCTTATACCGAGGATCCAAAATCGACGCTGAATCAATGAATGTAGGAGCCGCGGCCCGCTATGGAGGTAAGATACATGATAGTGGTCGATAATAAGGTCACTCAGTCGGGATTGTTTGGATAAAAGGTATGGATGTTTGACACTATAAGGTAAGTTGGACTGTCTCAAACGTCCCCCCACTCGCAAGACTCCATCTGAGTCGAGAAAGATAGATAGCCTTTGCAGATGCTTAGGAATGGGTTTATTAGAATTTATTTGAGACGAGACGTCGTGGAAATCCTTTTTCTGAACATGCTTTACTAAGATTTGCAGTGAACGGTCAAGCTCGATTGAAGATAAATAACCGGTTAAGTTGCGCTTTGACGGATCGACCTTAGCGTTATTGATGAAACGGTATAGCCAAGCTGTTATTCTTTGTAGTCGAGTGAAGCTCGATGTACGTTCGACTAAGCTATGAAGCGCATCGGCTTCTTGTGTCTCGACGAGACACGAGTGTGACGACTTCAGCTCGGGAACGTTATCCTTATCGTCAATCGCGTGGACTTGCCAGTTAGTTATGTCTGTGGATAACCACGATGGACCAGACCACCAACATTCGCAAGCAGCGAGTTGAGCGCAGGATAAGCCACGACTACAAAGATCGGCCGGGTTGTCATGGGTGGAAACATGCTGCCACACAAACGAGGATGTAGATTCCGTTACTTGCACTACACGGTGTGCTACAAAGGTTTTAAGTTTGTGCGGTTCTGTGTTCAGCCACGACAGCACGGTCGAGCTATCGGTAAATAGATAAGATTGAGCAATGTTCAGTTTCGTGTTAAGCAAGGAGTAGATGCGCGTTGCTACTTTAGCGAGTAGAACAGCACCGCAAAGTTCTAAGCGGTTTACTGTAAGAACCTTGAGAGGTGCTACCTTGGACTTAGCAATTAAAAGAAAAACTTGAACCTTTTGGTTAGTGACAACGCGAAGATAGACACAACATCCGTAGGCCTTTGTTGAGCCATCACAAAATCCGATCAGTTGAATTTCGTGGGCCGCTGAAGGTACAACTTGGCGAGGAATTTTAATTAGTTTTAAGTTTTTAAGATCTGAGATAAATTCTCGCCAGTCACGAGATATATCGCTGGGGATAGGATCATCCCAGGAAATGTTTTGACGCCACAAATCTTGAAGGAGCAATTTTGCTTTTAGGATGAACGGGGTAAGCCACCCTAACGGGTCAAAGATACGAGCAACGTGAGATAAGATAGAACGTTTCGTATACTCAATTTCATGTATCTCAGAAAATGAGTACGTAAAGATATCACCCGCTGGGTCCCATTGGACTCCTAAGATTTTAAGCGTAGATTTATCAGATTCTTCTGAAAAGATTTTGGGGGTTTGACAATGGTCTACTGGCAAGGTATCGAGAAAAGATTTCGAGTTACTGCTCCATTTACGGAGTTCCAACTGAGCGCAACTGAGGAGCTGAATAAGTTGTGTTTTTAGCTCAAGGGCTTCCTCAACAGATGGCGCTCCGGTAGTTACATCATCGACGAAGGTTTCGTGACGTAGGGCGTCTGCCGCGCGAGGGTACTCAGCACCGTGGTCCGTAGCTAGCTGATGGAGTGTGCGAATGCTAAGATATGGCGAACTACTCACACCATAGGTGATAGTACGAAGCTCGTACTCTTTGAGAGGGTGACTAGCAGACTCTCGCCACAGTATGTGCTGGAAGCAGCGATCGGCAGGTAGTATCAGAAAATTTCTAAACATTTTGGAAATGTCACAAGTAAAGACGACTACATGTAATCGGAAGCCAGTTATGATATCGATTATATCCGTTTGGAGCTTGGGTCCAGTAAACACAAGGTCATTGAGAGATAGACCATTTGTGGTCTTACAACTTGCGTCAAATACCACGCGCAGCTTAGTTGTTGTGCTTTGTGGTCGGATGACGCAATGATGCGGGATAAGATAAGATTTGTTCGTTGGTGATGTCGGAGTAAGTTCCATGTGATTTAAGTTTTCGTATTCTCGCATAAAGTCAATGTAGTCAGATTTAAGTTGGCTATGTCGGCTAAGTTTCTTTTCGATATTAAGTAACCGCGACAAAGCACTAGGATACGAGTTACCTAGTACGCGATCTCGATCTTTGATGAGGATAGGTACGACGTAGCGACCGTCAGGCTCCCGGTAGGTAAGATCAGTATACATACGTTCGCATATTTCGTCTTCGGGTACCGGAATGGGAACGTGCGGTGGTTCCTCGACTTCCCAGAAACGTTTTACCTGCTCGTCAAGTGTGCGAGATGCAGCTAATAACGAGGAGGTATTGGGAAGAGGTATACTGACGTCGGACTCGATTGCGCCCGTAAGAATCCATCCGAAGACGCTATGTAATGCGGTAGGTAGGCCGGGCCCTAGTTTGATACGTTGACCGTCATAGATATCGTGGAAGTATTCCGCTCCTATAAGAATGTCTATATTCGCAGGTATGTCGAAGTCGCGATCGGCTAAGGTTATGTGCCTACAATGGTCTCGAACGACTGACGGTAGTGGCGCGCTAGGCATTTGAGCGGTGATGTTATCTAACACGATAGGTCGGATGTTGAAATGCGGATCATCTTTTTCAAGAGGGCGTAGAACGCACTGAGTTTCGCCCCTGACTTGAAACACTGTGTTTTGTCCTAAGCCGCCTACGATAAGATTGCAGCGTTGGAGATTCAAACCCAGTGTCCGGGCGCAAGCGGTTGTTATAAAACAATCCTGTGCACCGCTGTCGACAAGAGCGCGCACTACATGTTGCGCACCGGTGGCTGTATTGCATACGCGTAGCTTGCATGTACCAAGTAGCACGACGCCGCGACTGTCGCCGACATGCGCGCTAGTGCTAGCCTGAGTTACGCTACTCCCGCTAGCTTGAGGAGTTTCGGTATGCAAAAGCGTATGATGACGTAATCCACAAACTAAACAAGATATTTTTGAGATACATTTATCTATGACATGATTGGTACGTAGACAATTCGTACATAATTTTTTGTTATCAACTAATGCGAGTCTAGATTTAGAATCTAAAGATTGAAAGGTTGGGCATCGAAAAGTCGAATGCGCTTCACCACAACACGAACAGTTAACAAAAGATGTTGACGGGGTGGTTTTGTTAAGATAAGTTGAGCGTTTTGATCCGCTGCTGATCGGGCGATTACGTGCCGCTGAGGTTTTCCCGTCGGTGGTGCCTCGAGAGGTAGGAGGCGGAAGATGAGTTGAAGTTAGCCTGCTAGTTTCTAAAACTTTAACATAGTCTTGAAGAAACTTTAACAGTTCAGTAAAAGACGGTACTTGTGAACTGTTTTGAGATTCAAAGCGTTTGCGTGTGTCCGCATCAAGTATTCTTGAAACTAAATGAAACAGAATAAAATCACCGAGATTTTGTATATTCAAGGCTTTTAGAGCGTGTACAGATTCGTGAAATACATTGGTCAGCGTTTGTAGTTCCTGGAAACCACCTGTTTTGATAGCAGGATAATGCAAGATTTTATCGAGATACGTTATAGCTAAGATACGTTTATTTTGATATCTCTCGACCAAGGCTTCGAAAACGACTTCATAGTTAGCCGTGGTAATAGGTACCCCTTTAACAAGAGATGCCGCGGGCCCTGTCAGACACGACACGAGATAATGAAACTTTTCTACTTGGGAGATCGAATTATTCTCGTGAATCAATGTTGTAAACGTATCATAGAACGTTTGCCAATTCTCAGTTTGACTATCGAATTTAGGTAGCTCAAGTTTAGGTAAACGCGCATTTACGGGTTTCGTGGCGAGCGCTATGGCGGCGGTCGCGCCGTCGGAAACCGGCATGACTTTGTCAGATGTTGTTGCAGCCAATGTGTCTGACGCCGCGATAACTGCGTAGTACAAGTCGTCAAATGAGCTAATTGAACTTTGGTCTATCGCTTGATCAGGGTTTATCGATAACTGCAATGATTGAATCTTTTCGTTAACTTGAATATATTCCTCGCGAATGGCTTGAACTCGAGAAAACCTAGACTTGAAATTAGGTATCTTTGAACGATCTTGAAACATGTCTTTCGAAAGATCATAAAGAATTTGTATTGCTCGATAAACATATTCGCGTTGAGATAAGAGTAGTTTTAATTTGCTCTGTTCCATTTTGAATGAAAGATTTAACAAGGTAAGATTTTACAAGATGAGATTCTACCGGTAAGTATGAAGCTAAGATGATGTACAAACTTAGGTAGGTAAAGGTAAGATTGAGATGTAATATGTATGAATACTTGATAGGTTAGTGAAATTGTGTAAATTAATGTGAATATGAACTGCAAAATGACAAAAGTTTGAATTGCAGCCACGCGGTTAAGATAATGCGGACAAATTTAGAAGTCGTATGAATCCGAATAGGTGTAAGTGAACCAACGACCAACCAGATTTGGTCGGGTTATAGCAAAATTACAAGAAAAAATTACGAAAATTCCCCAAAAATGTAAAATACCGGCCAACTTTCCCATAAAGTTGTAAGATCCGGCTCGAATCTATGTTTACAACTAAACAACGTTTATTTTCGATAGGGCTCAGCAGGGCAATGGAAGGTAGTAGGTACTCACATTTCTTGTAGTCCAGCAGTGGTTTGTGGGGTTTTCTGTATGCGTAACACTTGATTTTTGCTATTTTGGGATTCACAGTGATTATTTTGGTTTAGAGAAAGCTTTCACATTAATTTAAAATGATTTGTTTTTTATCACACACGCCCTTCGTATGGTACCGGCAGACATCTTCAATTTCTTCGATTTCGTTGTTCGTTTTCGTTCATTCGCAGTAGCGCGAAATTCAAATGTGAGGTTCTTCATAGTAGGTATAGGATAGGATTGGATAGGAGCTAAGCTGAAGCCTCAACACACACGACACGTATTTTGTTCGCAATTTGCTTATTTGTAATCACTTTTGTTTAGCCTATTTAATTATTCACATATTTGTAGAATGTACCTGCTTAGGACTCCGCTCAAGTAGCATTTCAACAGTTTTACTGAAGTAGGAAGCCAGCAAGGGGTTCAGTGGTGGGTCCTTATTGATAAAGTCGCAGAGCCTGTTCATCTGAGTTGTATCGAGGGTCAAGCGATCACTGAGTGTGGATAGATGGCTGGTCAGCACCTCGCAGGCGATGCTGGCTTGCCGGTACTGCTGGGAAAGTTCTACATTCTTCGGAGGTTCTTCTGTTATGAGGGTTATCAGCTCCCCGAGGATATCGGGCCGTGTGAGGCTAGAATGTTTAGGCAGTATTTATTAACGAACCCATTAACTTTATTAAATGGTATTTAAAAATTATATCAATCTCCCGTCCCGTCCTGGCCTATGGTGCGCAAACGTGGTCATTAACCGAGTCTCAAAAGTGCAAACTCAAGGTTTGCCAAAAGGCAAAGGAGCGAAGCGTGCTTGGAGTCAAGAGGACTGATAGAGTCCATAACACCACTCTTCGCTCTAAAACTGGGATTGCCGACGTAGGGAACAAAGCTGCCAGGTTGAAATGAGATTGGGCGACACGCACAAGGATCGATGGGCGACAATCATCACACAGTGGGTGCCTGAAGACGGCCGACGACGCCGAGGCAGGCCTAGAAGATGCTGGAGTCACGATATTGACGCATTCGACACACATTGTTGGGACCTGGCAAATCAGCGGAAATCCTGGAAGGAAATGGGGAAGACCTTTGCCCAGCAGTGGGACAATATAGGCTAGGAAAAGAAATTGACTAAATTATTTGCAATGCAAATCAATTTTATAGTAACAATAAAACTTTTAGGGCGTCTTGCACCAGAATCACTAAACGTATTTAACAGCTAAATCGATTTAAATCTGACGTATTTGTATGACTTGACAACTCGCTAAATACTATTTAAGAGTTAATAGTGAGATGTTACTGAATACAAACATTTTAACTTTGATTTGAGTTTGAGATAATATAAGATAAGTTTTTATTTGTCCCCAATAGGCATGTACAGGCATAAATACAGTAGGTACAGGTAGGTACATAATAGTATTAATGTAAGATAAAAACAGTCTACCTGCTTGTCCAGTTGCATGCGGGCAAAATGGTCCCCGTCTCAGCATAATGCTGCACTATACCTAAGTAGGCACCCAGGTATAATACAGCGCTGGTTTTCAGACGGGGCCGATGCCGTCAGTGAAGCCACGAACATCGGAAGAACCATATAAATGAAGTACTAAGAGATGCGGTTACTACGACCATCATTGCATTTCAAACAAATCACTAAGATAAAATTCATATTAGATGAAGTATGTACTTATGTAATCATTATAATTCTATATCTTTTAAAGTTTTATTGCATGAACCATACTATAAATGAATTCTACAGACTTATATTGAGCAAGTGCTTATGATTCAATCTAGCGAAGGACCCTAACCACTCTATCATGAGATACTTCTATCAAAGGGATTATCTGTTATCTATTTGAATATACATCCAGTCTGATCAATCAGAACAAATGGCTTCGAGCCAAAACAGCGCAACTCTTGGCTGGAAACCAGCATACCAAGTTATTTCCAAGCTCGACAGCGTACATTTCACTTCAAAGGTACAATGACAATCCAATTGTTTATTTTACTCTCAGAAACATTACAAAGGAATCTCATCCTACTAATATCCTACTACCTACTAATATTATAAATGCGAAAGTTTAGATGTTTGGATGTTTAGATGTTTGTGTTTCAATCACATCAAAACTACTAAACCAACTTGGATGAAACTTGGCATGTATATAGTTCGGAACCTGGGGGGTGATTCTAGACCGATAGATATTTTATCACGATAGATAAATATCCCTCAAACTGTCAAATTTCGATAGATATAAAAATTTGCAATAGATATCGTATTCTGGACATATCACTGTAGATATATATCGACCGTAAACCGATAGACATGTATCGACTGGTCGGCAGCAGTAGATATTGAGATCTCTACTAGACATTTCAGTTTTTACCTAGTGTCAAGAAATCTACTTTCGGTAAAAATCCAAACGGACGGACTTATCATAGAATATGTGGCGAAACCAACTTGTGGAGGCTGAAATTGACTCTTGTTTGTATCCTAGAGCCTAGGCGATGCGCCCCCAGCAATTTTACCTACTACCTAGGTCACCCCCACAAGCCTGCGCAGCCCCTAGAAAACTTGTCTGTGCTTCAATGTTACTCTGACTACCTACCTTTGCTACAAATCTAAGCCTGCCTAAATGATCAGTGGATGCGGGAATAAAACTACAAGCTAGGTAGCCTACCTACTCACTTTTAAATTAATTAAAACGGCATAAGTAGACATAATATTTCTTTATTTTCATATAGTCCAAAATGTAAGTAGGTATGTTTATCAAACACTATCAAATCACTGTCTCCAAAACCGTTGTTTCTTATGTATTGCTCTTCATGGATGATTCTTGCCACGTTTTCTAATACCAAGCATGGGGAATTTTCCCCTATGTGATGCATCCACAGGAGGACTCATCCAACAATGCACGAAAATCACATTTGCACTAAACTTTTTTCTCTCGTAATGTGCCTTCAAATAGTTTATATGAACGGAGTTTTTCGAGCTGCAACGATTTTTTGGTAATTATCTAAGTATTTTAATAGTAAACAATAAAAATCAAAAGGAAATTGAAATGAAAATGTTTGTATTGTTTGGAAAAATTTCTCTGATTGCCGCTTCTCCTTTTTTTTTTTTTGCCCCCCTTGTGCAGGCAGAAGGTCAAGATAACATTCCATTTCTTGTGAAAAATGTGAGACGAAATTAATCTAAGACGAAACAATATCTATCGGTCTAGAATCACCCCCCAGGGGGGTGATTCTAGACCGATAGATATTGGTGATAGATATAGAGATTTTATATCTATAGGCAATTATATCATATCACTTGAAATCTCTACAAATATCTCTACTCCACGCTAAAATACGTATTCTAGCCGGCAATAGACTTTTGCTTTAGTAGATATATCACAAAGGAGGTTTATTCAAATAGTTCATTTACACTAACACCGGTTTCCACAGACTATCTATCTTTTGTTTCCACCGAAATGCGTTCAGTTATTATATACATTTAGTATTTAACCGAATAACTTTGTTTGGTCGTAATAAAAGTTATATTTTCTAGTAAATGTTTTAATAGTAAATCTCATTGTTGTTTTAAAATAGGTATTTTTGTACAAATACTCATTTAATAGTAATTTCGTCTCACATTTTTCACAAGAAATGGAATGTTATCTTGACCTTCTGCCTGCACAAGGGGGGCAAAAAAAAAAGAAGAAGCGGCAATCAGAGAAATTTTTCCAAACAAAACAAACATTTTCATTTCAATTTCCTTTTGATTTTTATTGTTTACTATTAAAATACTTAGATAATTACCAAAAAATCGTTGCAGCTCGAAAAACTCCGTTCATATAAACTATTTGAAGGCACATTACGAGAGAAAAAAGTTTAGTGCAAATGTGATTTTCGTGCATTGTTGGATGAGTCCTCCTGTGGATGCATCACATAGGGGAAAATTCCCCATGCTTGGTATTAGAAAACGTGGCAAGAATCATCCATGAAGAGCAATACATAAGAAACAACGGTTTTGGAGACAGTGATTTGATAGTGTTTGATAAACATACCTACTTACATTTTGGACTAGGTATATGAAAATAAAGAAATATTATGTCTACTTATGTCGTTTTAATTAATTTAAAAGTGAGTAGGTAGGCTACCTAGCTTGTAGTTTTATTCCCGCATCCACTGATCATTTAGGCAGGCTTAAATTTGTAGCAAAGGTAGGTAGTCAGAGTAACATTGAAGCACACAAGTTTTCTAGGGGCTGCGCAGGCTTGTGGGGGTGACCTAGGTAGTAGGTAAAATTTCAGCGGGCGCTTCGCCTAGGCTCTAGGATACAAACAAGAGTCAATTTCAGCCTCCACAAGTTGATTTCGCCACATATTCTATGATAAGTTCGTCCGTTTGGATTTTTACCGATAGTAGATTTCTATTTGACACTAGGTAGATACTGAAATGTCTAGTAGAGATCTCAATATCTACTGCTGCCGACCAGTCGATACATGTCTATCGGTTAACGGTCGATATATATCTACAGTGATATGTCCAGAATACGATATCTATTGCAAATTTTTATATCTATTGAAATTTGACACTTTGAGGGATATTTATCTATCGTGATAAAATATCTATCGGTCTAGAATCACCCCCCTGGATTGACACATAGGCTACTTTTTATCCTGAATAATTAACAGGATCTACAGGATAAAATGAACGAACGGGATTAGTAGCGCCAATTTAGCAAGAGGATGCTGTCATGTCATGTCACGTCAGTTTGACAGAGCGTAGTACTACCTCTTTGGTCTAACGACTAACATTTAACATTCGAGAACGGGTTCGGTGTATTGTCAAGTTTCTCAAAGAAGTATCCGCTCGGTACACGCACAGATAATATACGCAGATTATATAATGCACATGGAAACGGTGCTCGCATACGAAGTCGCGGGTAACTGCTAGTAAGACTATATTATTTAATCATTAGGCATTATTACACAACACCAAAGTTATACTATATAGGCAACTTATTTCAGCTGCTCAACAAGTTTGTAAGCAATCAATTTATTAGGATAATAAGATCTAAAACTTAGGAAAAAAACTCTTTGTCCATTTAGACTCGATTCAGATTCGGTTTTAGGTACTGAATAGATGTGGAGAAAACATAAAATATGACTTACAATTGCATCAGAGCTTTATTGTCCGCCTTGCACTCCTGGAGGATGTCATCAGCCTCCAGTACAGTGGCCAGTGTTACATTCTGAAATCAAGACATCAGCCTTTACAACCACAAGTACTCCTCAAATAGCAATTATACGACACTATACTACTATGATACCTTCAGGCAAGCTAGTAAACAATACAAGTAAGATGAAATAACACCGAAAACCATCAAGTCAGTCAGCCCTACATAACCATGAATATTTGAACCGATACACACCTCTTCTTTGAGAAGAGAATTAAGCTCCCTCATAACCATAAAATTTCCACTCCAAAACATAATTAAAATTAATAAGTACAATTGGTGTAATTAGTATAAATCCATACAAAACTTAATAATTTTTACAAAATCCTACGTTTTACGACGAGCGCAACCAACAATCAATCAGTTTTCTATTTGACAATTTTGACAGTTAGTTGACTTCATTCGTTCAGATCAGAATGATTTTTTGACATGACAGTAGAAAGAGTGAATGACTAAAGAAAGAAACGAACTGTTGCTTCCGTTGCTTCGGTGCTTTCAACACAGTCAGTTATGCAGTCAGTCAAACAGACTACAAAAAATATTGGAAAACAATCAATCAATCTTATGTAAAATAACTATCAATAAAATAAAATTGTAATATAATAAATAAAATGTAAGCATTTAATTTTTTTTTAATTAGCCTATTCTGTCCCACTGCTGGGCAAAGGCCTCCCCCTCCTCCCTCCACTCGTCACGGTCCCTCGCCAAACTAGGCCAGTCCCTGTTAAAACATCCAGGTCGTCCCTCCACCGCCGTTTCGGTCTACCTCGGCGGCGATTTCCTTCTCCCGATAAATATTTAAATATTATCATATTATATTTACTTACCCACACTTATGTACCTACCTAATTATCTATACGCTGTACCTATCTATTTTAGAGACACCCTTCTTCACCGGTCATTTTTCATCACCTACCTACTCAGATCTCCGCCTTTTGCTAAAAGATTAGTAAACTAGTAAACGCCAATAAACAATGACATTGGCAAATTCGTGGCAGCCCTAGCCACCGAACAGCCCGAATGAAAAGAAGAAGAGTATTCTTCCGACGACGTTCTAATGCCGCCTATACATGTTGGCCCAACGTTGACGAGTGAAGGCCAACGCCAACGTGTGGACGGCATGTTTGCCTTGCCTTGCCAATCTTGCCATGGCTCGGTGTCGCTCGGCCTAGTTGGCCAAGTGCTTACAAGCGCCAACCGTGTCCACATGTTGGCCGCTTGCAATAGTTTGCGTAAGCTTGCCAAACATGTGGATGGTAGCACTCCGATTTGCTTACGCTTGCTTACGCTCGCGTTGGCGTTCACTCGGCCAACATGTATGGGGGCTTTAACATGTTTCCATAATAAAGAGCGGCCACAATGAGGAAGATGAGCGTATTTTTTTTTTAATGTAGATCGATAGATTTTTACGTCCAAAACACAACAGTGAAAGAATTTTGGCGATAGCTCAAAAACTGAATTTTCTACGATTTTTTAAAGTTTGGATTTTCTAAATGTGTTTTGAGCCCGGCGATTTCGCGTGTGACGTCAGCCGGTCCGACCGCTCACCCGCGCTTTCTAAGCGTTTTCTGCCTTTACGTTTCTATTTATATTTATGAAAAATTGGGAGAAAAGTACCAATATTTTTATGTAATATTGTGCCTTTAAGTCCTAAGGACACGTTTAACGCTTCAGATAAACTTTTTAACCACCGACTGAAGAAGAAAGGTGTTCTAAGTTTGAGGCTTTTTTGTGTCTATGTGTCTGTACCTTTCAAGGCTCGTAGCTCCAAAAAATCACTCGTAATTTTTTTATAACTATTCTTGAAATGGAAAGCAAATAAATCTGGCATAGTTCTAAGCCAAGTTTGGTAGAAATCGGTGCAGCGGTTTCCAAGTTATGAGGATGTTTATCAGCCCTCGACACGCATTTTGAAGGGTTCTCAGGCATATATTGATTGTAGTTTGAAACATTTGGTTCTTATACCAGTATAACGTGAGCTACTATTTCTTAGTGTTTCATTGATTTTGTATATCAGGTAAGACTGGTAATGAGCAAGATTGTGTTATCGACGTGATTAGCAATGCTTTTAACCCCCGACGCAAAAACGATGGGGTGGTAAAGTTTGACGTGTGTGTGTGTCAGTGCGTGTGCGTGTGTCTGTGCGTGTATGTGTGTGTGTGTGTGTCTGTCAAATGCGCGCGTTGGTGCGCGTGCGGATGCGGATGGTAGTAGTCTAAGTCACATTGTCTACTAAGGACGTGCCTAGTGAGACATTGTACTGTCAAGTACAATGCCTCACTAGGCACGTCCTTAGTAGACAATGTGACTCGCTAAGAAGAAGAATGTGACTTACACTAGGACGTGCCTAGTGAGACATTGTACTGACAAGTACAATGTCTCACTAGGCACGTCCTTAGTAGACAATGCCTACACATACATATAGTGCAATGCCTCACTAGGCACGTCCTTAGTTACGAAGGACATTGGACAGTAGGTACAATGCCTCACTAGGCACGTCCTTAAGCAATGCATTGCTAATGCCTCACTAAGCACGTCCTTCGTAACTAAGGACGTGCCTAGTGAGGCATTGCACTAAATGTATGTGTAGGCATTGTCTACTAAGGACATGCCTAGTGAGGCATTGTACTTGTACAGTACAATGTCTCACTAGGCACGTCCTAGTGTAAGTCACATTCTTCTTCTTCTTAGCGAGTCACATTGTCATTGTCATGTGACTTAGACTACTACCATCCGCATCCGCACGTGCACGTCCTTAGTAGACAATGCCTCACTAGGCACGTCCTTAGTAGACAATGCCTCACTAGGCACGTCCTCAGTAGACAATGCTTCACTAGGCACGTCCTTAGTAGACAATGTGACTCGCTAAGAAGAAGAAGAATGTGACTTACACTAGGACGTGCCTAGTGAGACATTGTACTGTCAAGTACAATGTCTCACTAGGCACGTCCTTAGTAGACAATGCCTACACATACATATAGTGCAATGCCTCACTAGGCACGTCCTTAGTTACGAAGGACATTGTACAGTAGGTACAATGCCTCACTAGGCACGTCCTTAAGCAATGCATTGCTAATGCCTCACTAAGCACGTCCTTCGTAACTAAGGACGTGCCTAGTGAGGCATTGCACTATATGTATGTGTAGGCATTGTCTACTAAGGACGTGCCTAGTGAGGCATTGTACTTGTACAGTACAATGTCTCACTAGGCACGTCCTAGTGTTAGTCACATTCTTCTTCTTCTTAGCGAGTCACATTGTCATTGTCATGTGACTTAGACTACTACCATCCGCATCCGCACGTGCACGTCCTTAGTAGACAATGCCTCACGAGGCACGTCCTCAGTAGACAATGCTTCACTAGGCACGTCCTTAGTTTCTGAGGACGTGCCTAGTGAGACATTGTACTTGACAGTACAATGTCTCACTAGGCACGTCCTTAGTAGACAATGTGACTTAGACTACTACCATCCGCATCCACACGCGCACCAACGCGCGCATTCGACAGACACACACACACATACACGCACAGACACACGCACACGCACTGACACACACACACGTCAAACTTTACCACCCCATCGTTTTTGCGTCGGGGGTTAAAAACATTGCTAATCACGTCGATAACACAATCTTGCTCATTACCAGTCTTACCTGATATACAAAATCAATGAAACACTAAGAAATAGTAGCTCACGTTATACTGGTATAAGAACCAAATGTTTCAAACTACAATCAATATATGCCTGAGAACCCTTCAAAATGCGTGTCGAGGGCTGATAAACCTCCTCATAACTTGGAAACCGCTGCACCGATTTCTACCAAACTTGGCTTAGAACTATGCCAGATTTATCTGCTTTCCATTTCAAGAATAGTTATAAAAAAATTACGAGTGATTTTTTGGAGCTACGAGCCTTGAAAGGTACAGACACATAGACACAAAAAAGCCTCAAACTTAGAACACCTTTCTTCTTCAGTCGGTGGTTAAAAAGTTTATCTGAAGCGTTAAACGTGTCCTTAGGACTTAGAGGCACAATATTACATAAAAATATTGGTACTTTTCTCCCTATTTATCAGAAATATAAATAGAAACGTAAAGGCAGAAAACGCTTAAAACGCGCGGGTGAGCGATCGGACCTGGCTGACGTCACACGCGAAATCGCCGGGCTAAAAACAGATTTTGAAAATCCAAACTTTAAAAAATCGTAGAAAATTCAGTTTTTGAGCTATCGCCAAAATTCTTTCACAGTTGTCCTTACAATCTTCTAGACTTTTGATTTAAGCTATAAAAACACGAAAAAATGCCTAACTCATCTTCCTCATTTCAGCGTTCCGTTTCGGAATTTGGATTCGGAAACCCGAAACGGAATTCCGTACAAGTTTCACACACATACGTTTATTTCCGTTCGGAATGACAAGGCTCAGTTTAGGACGCACAGGTAAAGGGTGTATTCGTTCAAGGGTAAAGGCACAAACTAAAGATGCTACGCATGGTAAAGGCTACCGTGCATCAGAGAAAACAACTACGACTGGAAAACTAGGTACCTAACTGTTGGACTTATTTGTATGGAGTTACTGCGTTCGGAATTCCGAATCGAAATTCCAAAACGGAATTCAGAGTGTATGTGGCCACTCTTAGATAGGTTTCGTTTCTAGTTTAGTTACATAAGAGCCCAAAAATATATTTATATAGTAGGTACTTTATTTAAACATGAGCATGTAGGTAATCATCGCTTCCCTAGGAGCTGCATAGCGAGCGCCTCTGCTTCTTGCACCGACAGCGAGGCCGATATATCCTGGACCTTCTTGACCTTCCGCGGCGCGATGCTCTCCTGTGGGATGCCTTTACTTTCAACCAGTTTCCTTTTGCTCGGCCTATGAACAAAACAGAATCCTACTATAATATATAAATGCGAAAGTTTAGATGTTTGTGTTTCAATCACGTCGAAACTACTGAACCAACTTGGATGAAACTTGGCATATATATAGTACGTAACCTGGATTGACACAGGCTACTTTTTATCCCGAATAATTAACAGAAAGTACAGGATAAAATGAACGAACGGGATTAGCAGCGCCAATTTAGCAAGAGGATGATGTTGTCATGTCATGTCACGTCAGTTTGATAAGACGTAGTACTACCTTTTTGGTCTAACGACTAACGTTTGACATTTGAGTACGGGTTCGGTGTAATGTCAAGTTTCTCAAAGAAATATGCGCTCGGTACACGCACAAAAATATACGCAGATTATATTATAATGTACACGGAAACGGTACCTACTCGCGTACGAAGTCGCGGGTAACTGCTAGTAATAAATAAATACACAATTAACGAAGTAGTTCAGGTTTAAATAGTTGAACTAATTATTACCACTAGGTACTAGTACCTAGTGGTGATAGTGGTTCAAATCTAGATCATATCTTAACCTAGCTTGCAATTTAGGCTTATTAATTTCAGTTGTGGTTCTAAGTCTCAATTTGTAAATTAATTTTAGAGCATATACAGGATGTATAAAGACCATTCGTGAAAACTTCGGGAGGTTAGTACCAGCCAAGAAATCTGCTGCTCCATACAAAATGCAACAGCTACTTGACAAAAATGTATTGAACAGCTGATTTATTAGTTCGTGCTAACGTGATGGTTCCATAGGAAAAGTGGTTTATACTGATGGGTAACTTTAACCCCCCCGAAGTCGTCGGGAGTGGTCTTATTACAATAGGATAAGATTTTTGTTTGAATATTTGCTCAACATACCTATGAAATTTCTCAGTTTTCTCAGATTCACCATCATCAGAGCTTCCTGGTGCGATTCTAATACTGTGCCGATCAGAAGCATTGTCATCACTAGCAACTTTTCCATCATACACCTTATCAGGATCCGGCAGCCAGGATAGGTCTGGTCCATCTGACTCGGACTGAGAGCCAAAATCATCCTGTTCCTGCTCATCCTCCTTCTTTTTATTTTTGAGTTTCCTTTTCTGTTCTTTATGTTTAGCTTTGACTTTCTCCCTAAACCTGATCTTGTCAAACTTATCTTCTTCTTGCAAAACTTCCTTAGCCCTTTCAATATCAATTCCACCAACATCTTCATTGACAAACTGCTTGGCTAGTTCTGATTTAACATCTCTCTTCTCATCATCAATAGCATAACCTTCCTCAGTAAATTTGACTTTAGTGTTTACTTTAATTTTTTTCTTTAATATTTTCTTTGCTACTGCTGCTT
This sequence comes from Gandaritis pyraliata, assembly GCA_947859175.1. Taxonomy (NCBI): domain Eukaryota; kingdom Metazoa; phylum Arthropoda; class Insecta; order Lepidoptera; family Geometridae; genus Gandaritis; species Gandaritis pyraliata. The sequence goes on from OX401861.1 coordinate 10,616,964, forward strand.
TAGTTAAAGGCTTAGCTTTCTTTTTAGACATGGGTCTGTCGTCTTCTGGAGTAACATCATCTACTTCAACATCACCTTTCTTTACTTGGAGGAAGTCATCATCACTGCCATCATCTTTGTGGAAATCAAATATTTCATGTTTTTTACTTTTTGAATTTTTGATTACCTTTTCTAGAACTGGTTCTGGATCCTGTAGTTCAGCATCAGATTCGCTTTCCTCAGTACTATTATCATTTGTTTTTGATACAAGTTTATCAACAACATCATCATTTTCATCATCGGTCTTTTTTTGTGGGTTTTTATTTTTTAATTTATACATGAATTTTATTCTAGGAGGAATGAGCAAGCCTAGGGAGTGAGCATAAGCATCCATATCTAATTCTTGTACATTGAATATTTCTTTGTTCTTCATCATATACACAGACCTGACATAGCTGACGAATGCCCGCTGTGCTGACTGCTTCAACTCTGTACTGTCTGAGAGCAAGCTCTCAATTTTCCTCTGAGGTGCCTGAACTTTAGAAGGATCAACTGAAATTTTGTTGATAGGAATCTTGGTTTTGTGCAAATCTTGTACAATACTTTCTTCACTGGGCAGTAACATGAGTAATCCTTCTCCCTTGCCAAAAACACCTCTGGCGGTCCTACCGGCCCGGTGGATGTAGGTCTCCACATCCTCAGGACAGTCCAACTGTATCACCCAGTTCACTTTAGGGAAATCCAGACCCCTGGAAGCCAAGTCAGTAGCAAACAAAACAACATTTGACTTCCTGCAGAACTCATTGTAGATTTTCTCTCTTTTCTCCTGGTGCAAGGTTCCATACAAAGCCAACAAGCTGACTCCAGGTCTCAGTTTACAAAACAATTCATATATGTATTTGACTTGCTTGCAAGTAGCCATGAATACCACCACTTTTTGTTTCAGATGGTTTTTGATGAAAGACCATAATATGCCAACTTTTTCATCAATCTCACAGACAATGTAGCTTTGCTGGAGAGACTCTGGAGTGATCGTAGCCGCCTGCTCGTGGGGTGCCACATATGTGGGGAACCTCAAGCTGAGTCGAGCAAGATCCTTCACTGATTTAGTCTGAGTAGCAGAAAAAAGTAGAGTCTGTCTTTCAGCGGGCAAGTTTTCTATGATAGCATTCATAGTGGTCTCAAAACCCATGTCCAAGCATCTATCTGCTTCATCCAGCACCAAGATCTGGAGATGGCTGCAGTCAAACAAGGGATTCTCATCCATGTGCTGAAGCAAACGGCCGGGAGTACTTATCAAGATGTTCATTTGATCCATCCTTTTTCGTTCAAATTTAAGATTCTGGCCACCAATAATGAGCCCAGCTGAAAAGTCATGCAATCCACCAATCTTGCGAAGTGTCTCGTATATTTGATATGCAAGTTCACGGGTGGGTGATATTACTAATGCTCCGACACCATCTAACCTAGTCCATTTTTTACAAAATAAAATTTCCAATATTGGTATCAAGAATGCTAGAGTTTTCCCTGAGCCAGTGTGGGCTGCACCCAGTATATCTTTGCCTTGCAAAGCAACGCCAATTGATTGCTTCTGAATTTCGGTTGGGGTGATGTAGTTGTTGTTCCTTAGCCCTTTCAGAGTTTTTTGGGATAGTGGAAAATCTTTGAATGTTTTGATTTCATCAGGCACAATCTGAAAAGTTTAGCGTGGTGGACAATAAGTATAGATAAGGTTATAATATAAACGTTATAAAATAGTTAAGCAATAAAGCTTATATGTAAGTATAGGTACCTACCTACCTACCTTTTCGTATTGAGCTTGCAAATATTGTATGGCGGCATCTTCCTCAATACTCTTTTTCTTTCTGGGTTTGTACAACTGAACTTTCTTTCCTCTTCCCTGAATTTTCTGCCCTTTATCATTTTGTTTCATACTGCTTTTTTATAACTCCCTAAAGTTTCTTTAGTTTTAAATTGAATAGTTCTAACTTCATCGTAAATGAAAGAAACTAAAACATTATTTTGCGTTGTTTTGTGATGTGAAATCGTAAAATTCGTGTGAATTGGTCAGTCCACGAGGTATATTATTCTCTTTGAAATTGGTATGAAATGAATTCACGAACGAAACGAAACGAACACAGTGAAGGAAAGAGAATATAACTGAGTGCACATTGAGTGAGATGAACTGACTGAAGTGCGTGCGGTAAAAGTTAATAAAAAACAGGAAATCGCTGAAAATTATGAAACGCGAAACTAAATTTTATTGGGTGAAATGAATGATGTTGATGTCATTCACGATAACTGACAAAATGTCAAAATCAACGTCAGAAACAGCATGGTTCTTCTTCTTCTCTTAATGCCACCTGTGCCACTGACTGACTGAGTGACTGACTGGTTTTTATTTACAAATAGGACTTGGCCAAAGGACTAGTATCCTGCGCCAGAACAATATTTAAAAAAACTTTTATTAAAATAGTACTACTTTTTTTAGATGTTGTCTTTGGTTGGCTGGCTGGCTGGCTCGCAGAAGGGCATCAGTGTTGTCTTGCCAGAGAGTGATTTTTTACACCTTTTTGGTGTATTTTATGTCGTTGAGGTTCTACAACTTAATAGGTGTATTTTTAGATTAAATATGTATATAAAAATTTATATAGGTACCGTATCTACATAAATTTTTATTTCCATAAACAAAATCAACAGGAAACGGTACTCTCTTTTATATTTTACCAGCAGTTACCCGCGACTTTGTCCACGAAAAAAAAGAGCGGGAAGCCTATGATGTGTTAATCCAGGTTACGAACTATAATATATTCCAAATTTCATCCAAATCAGACCAGTATTAGATGTTTGATTTATATAAATATTTATATTTTGTTATCTACTTAAGTACTTGAATAGATCTGGATCTCAATGTTAGTTTTAATTTACTTAGCCTAATTTTAAGTTAACTGTTACATTGTGAGTGTGTTGTTCGCCTATAATTGGTGTTTGCACTGGACATAAGACTACTAGAATAAGAATATAATGTTGTTTCTGTGCACAACACTGTTGGTGATCCTATTAATAAATAAATAAGTAGTTACAGCGTGAGTTACAAAAGTTTACAAACATCTAAACTTCTGACATTTCTATTAGTAGTGCGATTGATTTTCGTTAGGTTGGCTAATGCAGAACTTCCTTTGTAACATGTCTTTCTTTCTCGCACTAATATGTACCTTATAAACCAAATCACAAATAATCACAATCAAAGCTTCTCGCTTACTAGATCAATCAATGCTCAATCAAGTTTATTTGCTTGCTTTGCTGTTGGCATCGGTAATAAAAAAAAGGTATTGCTATGTTGTGTGGGTGTGTGTGTGTGTGTGAGTGAAGTACTATAAAGTGAAAGTACCTACTAAAACTGACCACAAGTGAAACGAAACAGTATTGTTTTGAAAAAGTTTGGAAAGGGAAACAACTAGATAAGTTATTGTACAAAATTAGTACAAAGGTAGGTACTCGGGGATAACGTTGAACTCTGCAGAGTATACACAGATATACAAAATTATACATCGTTTTATCTTGTAATTAGATCTATATGTACCTTGTTCTGAATAAATTATGTTTTTTTTATACTTAGCCACTTGCTCACGTTCTGGTGATTAGGTACTTATCTCTACCCATTGTGTTTGCCTTAATACTGAAAAAATATGAAAAGCTTTTTTTATCTAGTGAAGGTGATTTTTAACGAAACCCGGCTGGCAGCACTGACGGCCATAGACTATAGATAGAATGCACACACACAAAAACACAACACACAGAGAAGGAAGGAAGGAAAACACGCACGTAGGTATTTATATTCTCTCAGTGTTGCCAGATATACTGTAATTACAGCAGATCTACTGTATTTTCACACGATCTACTGTACGCTGTAATACTAAAATTACAGTGTATGGAGAACATTGTAATTTTTCTACAGGCCAAAATCAATTTAGTGTAACCTGTCAAACCATCTTGAAAAAAGATCCACACTGCCAGGTGTTGGGGAGGAGGGGGGGGGGCTCCTTAGCGATCTTAATGACTAAATATTTGGTAGGACATGATTTATGATCTAGAATATATAACATAAGGATCTTTCTGGATAATATTTGTGATAACATGGTTTGTAAACTGAACGCAGTAGCCCGCGCCACCTCTTTACTTATGTCACAATCACTACCCTTGTTTCATAAATTAGGAATAACTTCGTAGTATTAACCGCCCAAATTGTGTCAACCGGTTGTTAAGTAAGTTTTCAAACCTACTTATATTAGTACCTACCTACAATTTTATTGTAAATTGGTTTCGTATGCATTACGAATTTGTTTGGCTCGTTCAAGACAATAAGACAAAAGACGTCGACCATAAGAGGCAACATGTTAGCGCAACAAACCATTCGACGTACCTTATAGCCACCAGTTGTGTTAATTTTAAATGAACTGAGAAAATGATAAAATTATTTAATTCAGGGATAAAACCTACAAAAAACAACGGCTACGTATCGAGCCAAATGATGGTGACAGTCATTTATTAGTGGTTGGTTAGTTATTTAGAATGTGCATATTAGTTTAAGGTTAAACAATCTCTTCTTTCGTTTCTTTTATTTTTGTCTTTTGCTTATGTCCTGTTTTGTGTGCAATAAAGAATTAAGAATTTTTTGATATCTACTGTAAAATTTACTGTATTTTTTAATACTTCTACTGAAATTTTGTCGCAAACACTAAATTTGAGCACCAAACACTGTAATATCAGTTTTCTCATCTGGCAGCACTGATTCTCTTTGACATGCATGACAAGCACGTCACGCACGGCACGGTCGGCACGGCAGAAATAATCGTAGGTATGGTATTTATTATTCTCTTTGTTATTGGTATCAATCACGTCACGTAGGTACCTCCGGAAGGATATTATATTCTTTGCTATCAATTCACATCGTATTGCAGTCGGTGATAGACGTGCTTTTTCGTAGAACTACGAAATTTAACGTCTAGCAGTTTTTTAGAAAGTACCTAGGTACCTATTCTTTCAGGTGAGTTTATATTTCGATTGTGAAGATAACTATTTTGGTACCATTTGGTTATTGTTTACAGCTAAGCAAACGAGGTAAGTAGTAGCAGAGCCAGTCCACTTCCTCAAAACCATTACCTACTAGGTACCTACTTACATCTCGCCTTTGTTTACTAGGTAGGTGGTGTACCCACCTATGTATCTTTAATCTTTAGATATCAATAATAACACTGCGTAGCATCCCACCTATTTATTAGGTAGGTAGGTAAGGTACCTACTTTAAAAACTAAAGAAATGTTGTATAGTACTATTAGGTAGGTAGGTACTTACTTCCTTTGTTTCCTAGGGAAACAAAGGAAGTAGGTACCTACCTACTTATGTAGGAATTTCCTACAGAAGTACATATTTATATACAACAACAATAATTAATTTCTCGAAAATCTTCTGAAATTTAAGGCTAAACTAAAATAATACTTACCTACCTAAGTAGGTACCTATGTTATGTATGTAATGTAGGTACCTACCTATCTACAAGTTTCACCCATCCACCTGCCTATTTGTAGGTACCTAGGTAAAGTTAGTCCCGGTCCATGTCCATATTCACAGTTTAGTTTGTGCGTCCAGGTATCCAGCACCATGAAGGGTTTAGCAGTGCTGCTATGCGCGGTGGCGGCCGCCTCGGCAGTCTCTTTTATGGACTTGATCAAGGAAGAGTGGACCGCTTTTAAGGTCAGTTTTTTTTACCAAAATTTTACTGTTCTAGTGATAGGTATCCACTGAAATTTTAAAGTTGAACCGCAGCTGTAGAAAGTAATCCTCTCAAAAGGCGACCACGAATCTGAAGACGAGTGTAAGACGGCCCCTCACACGATGAACCGATGACATTTGGACGTACCTACCTAGGTGGTTGAAAATTACGTAGGTTTTTATTTTTGGGAAAATTATTACCTACATCCCCTACTCCCTTACTTTATAAATTAATGCTGTTAATTGGTCATTCTAAATTCGTTATTATTAATATCTCCCAGAAAAGAAACCTTTCATGATTATATTTGGCATATTTGTCTCAGATGGAGCACAAGAAGAACTACGACAGTGAAGTAGAGGACAGATTCCGTATGAAGATCTACGCTGAGAACAAGCACAAGATCGCGAAGCACAACCAGCGCTTCCAGAGAGGTCTGGAGTCGTTCCAGCTGAAGCAGAACAAATACGGCGACATGCTGCCCCATGAGTTCGTGCACACCATGAATGGATTCAACAAGACAGCCAAGTAAGCTTTACACTTTTCAAAATCGTGCCTATGTCACTACCCTACCCTACCCTACTGTCCGCCAACTGTCACTTTGGGTGTGCGGGGTAGGGTAGTGACAACTTTCCTTGAGTTCTCGGATGTTTTAGGCAAAGAGTGGACAAAGCTACCTGGTATTAGGTTAAGTATTTATCAAACAAAAACACTTATTTTTATACCACTAAATGATGGAACTAGCCAATTGCCCATCTGATGTTAAGTGGTTAGTGGTTACCTCTGCTTATAAGAATCCACTGGCTCAGTGAGCATGTTCATTGAGGACGTGCCTGAAGACGTAACAAAGGGTATTTGCATCCTACTAATTGTTAGAATTGCTCAAGGTTTCAACGATCTTTGTATGAAAGTAGGTAAATAAATAATTGATACAATCTTTTAAACTATGAAGTTAAAGCCTTGAACCAAGAGTTTAGTTGAATAATTAATGCACCAAACAACGTAATGACATTAACTCAAACAAACCATGGAACCATAAGTAATCTTAATGCGATTCGGTGATAAAACTTATTTCAACATTTGCAACAGTTAAATGTATGATTCGATATTTTATGGTTGGATAGGTACAGTACGCACAGCAGATCTTTATTCCTTTGAAGTTAGGTGCAACAAACTATTGCGCATATACCGTTGTGCGGAAAAATTTGCTTAGTACCTTCAATTCGACCAAAAATGGGTACCTACCTACCTACTTACCTACCTACCCACTACGCAGATACATACTTCAGAGAGACAAAGATCCGTTTACTTATTTATTTATTTAATACTTTATTCCACAATATTACGCAAATTCTATACAAAGGGAGGACTTACTGCTAAAGCATTATCTGCCAGCCAACTGAAGCGTGGTGGTATAATAAGGAGGTTGGCGCGCGACATGAATAATATGTAATTCCACACCGTTTGGTTCTGTTGATTGTTATTACAAAAGGGGGCGTAGGCAATTAATACTTAAAATGATATCAATTTATTTTTATGTAATGAGATAAATAAATTAACAAAGCTCACCAAACCCATTACCCATTGCAAATAATTGCCGTTTTGTATCAATTTGTTTATTTATTTAATTCTTTATTGCACAAAATTACACAAATTCTATACAAAGGGAGGACTTAATGCTAAAGCATTATCTGCCAGACAACCCAAGCGTGGTGGTATAATAAGGAGGTTGGCGTGCGACATTACAGAAAGAAAACTAATTAAAACTGAAAATTAAAGAGTTATATTAAAACATATATGTATATAGGTACTACCTGTCTGTCCGCGACTTCGTGCGCGCATATTAGGTAGGTGTGATTGTATCGACCTGGAACATATAACCTTGCGAACCCCTACCTAATACTAAAAATCACTACAAACACTTACAAATTCTTAAACCCGCTAATGACGCTACAATCCCTAAAAACCCCTATGAAACCCTTAGACGCCTACCAACCCCTAAAAACGTCTACAAATTTCTCAAAACCTCTACAGAATCTTCAAAACCCCTCAAAACAAAAAAAAAGTGGCTAGCCCTCAGCCACTTCAACTTGCTAATTCTTAGAGCCATGTCTTCGATTCTTCTGCGGAATTCCTCGTTCCAGATTTGATCGCACAGTGAAACTCCCAATATACCTACTCGTAGCTCTCTCCATAGTCCGTTGTGCGACTTTAGCGACTTGTAGAAGTTCATCTTGAGGTTTGGCGGTATTTTCGGCTATAAGATTTATTCTCAAATGGGTCTCGTCCGAGTCTCTAAAAACCCGTACAAACCCTTACGACCCGGTCACAACGGTCACAACTTACTTCTTACTTATTATTGTATGCGCACAAAATTGAGCTAAATTGTTTCCTTCGATAAGCTTCACAGCCGGAGTGTTGACTGCGATAACCTTTACATTGTGTTAGTACACTTACTACTAAAATGATAAAATTATATGAATTTCAGTTCACGTAATAGATTAGGGAAACAATGGTATTATGGCACCCACTTGCTTGGGTTATTGTACCGTGTCCGTCTAGTCTAGTAAGTACCTAAGGTCCCGGAATCCTACTAATATTATAAATGCGAAAGTTTAGATGTTTGGATGTTTAGATGTTTGGATGTTTGGATATTTGGATGTTTGTGTTTCAATCACGTCTAAACTACAGAACCAACTTGGATGAAACTTGGCATATATATAGTTCGTTACCTGGATTGACACATAGGCTACTTTTTATTTCGAATAATTAACAGGATCTACAGGATAAAATGAACGAAAAGGACTAGCAGCGCCAATTGGCAAGAGGACTTCATTGTCATGTCATGTCACGTCAGTTTGACAGGGCGTAGTACTACCTCTTTGGTCTAACGACTAGCGTTTGACATTCCAGTACGAGTTCGGTGTAATGAGGTGCAAGTTTCTCAAAGAAGTATCCGCTCAGTACACGCACAGATAATATAATGTACACGGAAACGGTACTCGCGTACGAAGTCGCGGGTATCTGCTAGTAATAAATAATTGTACAAAGTAGTAAAAGACTGATTGGACTAAGTATAGTTATTTGTAATCCCCCAGGCACAACAAGGGCCTCTACAGCACGAAGGGTAGCGCGGAGCGAGGGGCCACCTTCATCCCCCCTGCCCACGTGTCGCTGCCCGACCAGGTGGACTGGCGCAAGCAGGGCGCGGTCACCGAGATCAAGGACCAGGGCAAATGCGGATCCTGCTGGTCTTTCAGTACTGTGAGTATCACTCGAACCTTGCGCTTGGTGGGAGATTAAAGTCTGCACTGTCCTCCACTCCCTCTGCTAACCTACCCACAAGCCAACCCAACCCAACCAGCCCTACTCCTAAAAGAAAAAAATCTTGGTGCGCTGCCATTGTTAGTGATGTTCCCTCTTGGAATAGGTTGTTATCTCTGCGGGTGGATGTTCGCAGACTTATGTGCTTATGTCGTTTGTAGTTGATGTTAGTTTGGCGCCTCCTCCTGCCAGAGAACCTTGCGCTAAATAAACATTACTTCAATAACTTAATTAGTGAGTGACGTCAATACGATAGTGAACTAAAATATTTATACAACGATGTTTGATTATTTTTTAATGAAAGACGTGCATTTTATAATAGCCATGTGGCTCGATGGGTGATTGCACTGCACTGCACTGCACTGATGACGCGGTCGCGTCGGTCGGTCGTTACTAATTGGTTTCGTTTGGTAGTTAGGTCGTAGGACGCATAATCTCTAATCTAGACATTGGTCCCGGCTTTGTTTTATTGAGCGAGCGAGCGAAGCGTCTCACTTTCGAGATCGGTCAAAAAATGCTTTTGTCCATCTGTCTGTCTGTCTGTCAGTTCTCGCCTACAGGTCGCATTTTTCCGATTTTTAGGAAAATTGGTAGGTACACAAGTTCCTTGATTTATTTAATTTTTTAGTCGATCGCGATTTTTGATCGGGGGGAAAATTCAAGCACCTAAAATTCGATTTAGCCAGGGGAAAGGGGAAAGTGTCGGTTATAAAGGCTCGCGAGGTCTATGTTCTCATAGACAACTAGTTATAATTACCTACTGGGATATAAATATTAATGTGAAGTGCGTGACTTAACTTTCACCCCAGGTTCCTAGACACTAGACAGGTACTAGGTCATATCGGACATAGAGTACCTAAACACGTCGTGTGCCTAGGTATATCTAACACGAGTAATGAATAAGCGAGAATCTGATAAGTAGGTTTCCTTCAGTCGCTCAGTCGCAGCGCACCATGACTCTGTAGGACGCCCCAACTCACAATATTTATTGCTAAATCTCAGTAACAAGTAACAACCAGATCAGAGTTACGTCATCCCAACAAACCGGTCGCGTGAAGCTGCAGGCTCTCTCTCTCTCTCTCTCTCTCATAAGTTTTTGCGCGGATGCTTGCTTGCTACACTTGTTTTCCTTGTCCATTGGGTATGGTATGGTATGGTATGCTTCATTCAACTGTTTAGAATGCGACGAATGCGTTCACTGTTGTCTCAAGTGTTCGCTGAACTGTATGAACTTTGGGCGTCATTGTTATGAACAATGACCATGTTGTTAGTAAGTAGATGAGTGTGCCGCAGCTCACCAATTGTACAAATGCCAGCAGAATATTTTGACCTCAAAATAATAAAAAATACTCAGAGTGAAATGAGTTTGCTATTTGTTTTGTGTCGACTTCACCGGCCGGGTGATTCATTACATTAGGTAGGTAGGTACTCACGGCGCGGATGATTCATTATAATTACATTAGAGACGCGCAAATGCTACTCACCTCGCTAGGTACATTCGTGTTTGCGAACAACAACAACAACTGTAGCGATTACATATTTTTGTTTTGTTTGCTATTTATTACCTACTGCAGCATAAGCTACCTACTTGCCTGGTTACCTACCATTCAAATGTCAACTAACAAATATTACTTAGGTACCTATACTTGTAGTGTAGGAAAGCAGAATGTTTCAACTCGTGTTGGGATACTACTTTTTTCATGTATCCTTTCATGTAGGTACCTAAGCCCTTTGCCTAGTAGGTAATAGGGCAATATAAGTCGGTTAGGTAAAGAATATAGGTAGGTACTGTTGATAGGTATCTCAAAGTCAAAATTTCTTTATTCAATAAAATCCCAAGGATCATTACATTACATTCTACTCGTACATTACATTACACTGAAATGATCTGTAGCATCTCTTAACTCGTAAAATACAATGATAATGTTTCCGTAGACCGGAGCCCTAGAAGCTCAACATTTCCGCAAGACGGGCTACCTTGTGTCCCTCTCCGAGCAGAACCTGATCGACTGCTCCAAGTCGTACGGCAACAATGGCTGCGGCGGAGGTCTCATGGACAACGCCTTCAAGTACATCAAAGACAACGGCGGCATCGACATGGAGAGGACTTACCCCTATGAGGGCATTGATGACAAGTGCCGGTTAGTTACCCGCGCTCCCTCAAACCAACAACACTCCTACCTACAGGTGCACTTACACTGGTCGCACGCAGCTACCTAATAACCATTCGTGCACGAACCAGCTGCGATCACTGCTCGATGGCCAGGATCATTACGTTCATCATTGAGAAAGCCATCTCAAGGTGCATTGCATTAGGTACATTTAGAATGTTGGTACATTGAATAGAAAGGCTCAGTAGCGTTGTCCTCGTGCGCAGATACAACCCGAAGGAGTCCGGTGCGGACGACACCGGGTTCGTGGACGTGCCTCAGGGCGATGAAGAGAAGCTGATGGCTGCCGTGGCCACCGTGGGACCGGTCTCCGTCGCCATCGATGCATCGCAGGAGAGCTTCCAATTCTACTCCACCGGCGTCTACTACGACGAGAACTGCTCCTCAACTGAACTAGACCATGGAGTGAGTATCCTACACCCTTGGACGAATAAGCACACGGGACACGTAACTCGGCTCCTCTCGCCTTTACCCCTCTCGCCACCAATTCAGCCTTTTTGCCCAAGTAAGGGCTTGACACTATCGATGAATAATATCGATGTATAGATGAAAGAAGATAATTCATTTATTTTTATAGATACTATTTCATCTTCATCGAATGCTCCAATCACTAGTGTCAATTTTAGACAGCGACAAAGCTATATTATTATGCAGAATTAATACAGCAATAGATTACTCCCCCCGTGCCCCGTGCCCCGCGCCCCGCGCCCCGCAAAAACAGGTCGACCGTGATTTCATACTTTTTGGAGCATGTGTATGACGAGTCCCGTGTGCTTATTCGTCCAAGCCTAGGTTAGGTACCTACACCTCATCATTTGTGTCCTTCTATTAACAAAATTACAGTATTTTTAAAGTCTCTTCCTGGAAGGCACACTTTGGTACCAGGAAATGAATACACTTTTAATTGTTAGAATGATGTAGGTACCTATCAATAACCGACTTGGCTTTATTTAGAGTAGAGATAACTGTAACACTTACACAGTAGAGATAACTGGGCGTCAAATGTCAGTAGGTCGCATTCATTTGCTGATTTAGCGATGCGAGTAATTAGTTCCAAGATGCGTGGACTTCCTTGTAAGAACTATAGATTGCGTTATTATTGCTTAGGTATGTTTAGGAGTTGTGATATTTCATGACAAACAAAAAGTACTGCCATATATAAATTGATTCAGCTAGGTAGGTTAGGTACCTAGGTAAGTACTATGTTATTCAATAAAATGATTTATTTTCGTTCGTTATTAACCTGGGTAGGGTGCAGTGCAGATCGACCATTGTAATAAATTAACCACAGGGCAGCGTCATTTGGTATTCTGTGGTGAGAGCAGTGGTAGGTACGTATAGTATAGTATAGCATAGCATAGGTACCTACCTACCGCTGCTCTTCTCTATTTACAGCAAAACTACAAAACAAGTAGCGAGGCAAGTGGCAAGGCACACGGTGCAGTAGTTACACGAATAAGTAGGTGAAGGTGTATGGTGCAGTACTATATATAGGTATATGTTATGTTGTCAGGTTCTTGTGGTGGGGTACGGCAGTGACGAGGACGGCGGCGACTACTGGCTCGTGAAGAACTCGTGGGGCCGCACGTGGGGCGACCTCGGCTACATCAAGATGGCCAGAAACAAGAACAACCACTGCGGCATCGCCTCCTCCGCCTCCTACCCGCTGGTTTAGCTTCTAGCGCCAGCGGTTACACTACGCGTTATAACGCGGACTACCCTATCCACTAACAACCCGCGCAGTGACCACTTTACCTACATCCCGGTGTCGCTACACTACACTACCCTACCCATCCACTACACTACACTACCCCACCCATCCGTATGAAATTTAGAATTCGTTTTACTATAAAATGAAGTGGGTATATTTAGACAAGCATTGTATTGTATTGTATGTGAAACATTCCGTAGTCGCTCCTATACAACATTGGAAGCTAGAAATGTATTATTTTATTCCATTTAGATGTAAATAATTATGGCCACACCTACTTAGTTCTAAGTGTAAAAAATTAGAATTTATAGTGGTCGTGTGATTATGATTAAACTAAGTGATATTATAATTTTATGTGTGATGTTGTGAGATTTGAAATTATATTAAAAACAAAATATTTTATACCTAACTTATTTTATTTCCATTACCGTTTGTATTCTAGAATAATATAAACATTGATAAGTGTAATGAATTACGCAACTGCATTATTTATTTATTATATAAACGAGCAATGGATAACCAAGTGTGAGGGTAGGTCGGTACGTTAGAGCAAAACTCGAGTATTTTTATTTTTTTCCTTGAGTCACGCTCAACGGGGAGGAATAATAATATTTAAGTTTGTATAGAAGGTACATGACCAAAAGATAATAGAAGGAAATTGTGCGTAGTAGGTAATGTAATGTATAGGTACTCGATTACTCTCTACTAGGTAGGTACGTACGCTGACGCCACGCCACATAATGGATTTCTGGGACAAAGTTCATGAGCGTGTGTCATTGAAATAGTTCATCAACTATTTCAATGACTAGCTAGATGACAATTTACTTAGGTAGGTACCTACTTACCTAGTTCTAATTAGGGTATAGTATTGTAAGATTGTACCTATTTGCCGCAGGTTTTTGTTTCAATCCGTAAAATATCAAAACCATGCCACTTCAGGCAATCTAGGGCAAAATATAATTCCATAGAATAGAAGCCTGTGCGAGTCATCTTGAGGGCAATAAATATATAAACTGACCTACATCATGATAGGTATACATGTATACTATAATACAATAGTGGATTGTGTCACAAGGTTCCAAAATATTATTCCAAAATATAAATATAAAAAATATATTTATTACGAGAGCGATTTTTTGAATCCCTCGCGAGGGATCCTAGAGTAGAATCCTGAACGTAGCGAGGGATTCAACGTATATCGCTAAAGGCACACTCTGCTTTTCATCCCCTTCTATGAGAAAAATAAATAAGAGATGCTTTTAGTAGTGAGTGACGCATTTATATTTACATAATCAAATTACATACCTATTAATATTAGATACGTTTTCCATGTACTTAAGGGGCCTTCTTTTGATTTTGGCCTATTTAGCTCATTTTTCGAACTCGATTTTTATTACAGTTAACGTTTTACGATTACAAATATAAATGGAAATTAAAGTTTGGTTCAATAAAAATAGAATGCTGGGAGAACATTTTAAATTAGGCAATACACAACTGAGAAATAAATTAATTTGTAACGCATGTCTTCGTAAAATTATCAAAAATGTGAACTTTTCGTCTTGATTTTATCATATAAAAAACTATTTTAAAGATAATTTAAAAATGCAATTAAAATATTTATTTTGTTAAAAATAGAATGCTGGGAAAACATTGCTACCCGCATCGATTAATGAATACACGAAGATTGCTACACCCTATATATTAGAGCGTGACTCGCAAAACCGGCTAGTTCCCGGTCCTATTTGGGGATGACGCTACAGTCGACGACGACTTAAGCTTCAAGTAGCCGTTAGAACCAAAGAAACGCCATTAATTTATTTTTGAAATTCATCAAAAATTATGTCCTTATTTTAGAATCTGTAATGGTGTTCATTTATTTAGTTATCACGATTTTATTTCATACTGATTATCTAACATATTTTTCGCCACGCCACCTAGGCGTGATCACCTAGGTGGTCATCAAATTGAAAGATAGTGTACAAATTAATGACATAACTTTACTAATAGGTGGCGTCTATATAACCACAGAAAACAGTTCCCCTACGTTTCGTTAAACGTACAAAACGATTGACGCATTTCTTTTCTAAGAAAATTCATCTTTTCCACGCATCAAGTAAGCTAAAACGGAACGGTACTGTCATTTTTTGATACAAAGTGTCATTGGCCTGCGTGTTGTGTTGTATTCTCTTTGACGATTTTATTTACATGTACAATTATTTCATTTTCTTGTTTTGTAGTTGATTGGTTGTGTTGTGGTTGTGATGAAAATAGTGCTTCCCGTTATGGACTATAATACTGTTCAATTTTTTAACTCGTTGGTATCGAATTTTAACTGATTATAGATTTGATGCAAAAGTATTTGTGTGGTTTCTTTCGATAGTCTGAACCTTCTTATATATATAAAACGACACTAAAATGAGACAAGGTATTAATATTCAGCACATAATTTAATTACTATTTTATTCACATTATTTTAATCTAGATACTTAGCCTTACACTTTTACTATAATAATCACATACTTGGCAAAACGCACTGAACACTCGCTTATTTAACTACACTCAATACTGAGGTTTGAATCCAGGTGTGGACTTCTTGTCGTACTAAAATATACTGAGCTCTTGCACGATAATTTTTCCAGAAACGTCAGTGTTTGCCCCACCAGACAGTTTCATGAAATGAGCCAATGGCGGGGCGGCACTAGCACTTCCTGTCTATTGACTTACTTACAAATGTTAAAGAACAATATTCTACCGGAAAAAACAATATCTAGAATAAGACTCTATTTTCATTCCTTTTAAAAAAAAACATGCAAACCACTTTAAAATTAACATCGCATTAAATAACTATTTTTACATTAATTTCCTGATTCTAGGAGTAAATCTAAATAATTAACAGTATTTTTGATGATTAATCCGGGAACCGGAACCGCGGCGACAACATCCGGCCGTCCTGCACACGCAGCCGTCCCTGGATAGCGTCATAGTCTGGTGCATTTGCTGAGAACAAAATGAACATGAATTAGTCAATGCTACAGTAAAGCTTGTATATTTCGCTACGAGTGTCTTCTACTCTGCTATTCCATCAACGGCCAACAGATAGTAGACTCCTCAATATCAAAACACTTACAAACATGTCATGAATTTATATAATTGGTGTTTAGACTAATCTACAACTGTTCCATCAGCGGTCAGTTGTAGGACAATCCGTGTTTAAGATTTGTGATTTTCCCTAGGCGATACCTTTGGTCAACCCTAGTTGCATATCATCACAAAACTAAACTTCTTCGAGTTTTACCCAAACACCAGATTATACAAACATGTTTGAAGCAAATGCATTAGACACAATTAATGAACCAAAAGACATAGCAAATATTACTAACATTAAATAAGTAAGCGGTATCTGTTACCGAATGCTGGACAACATCTTAGGCCTTTTCTGGATCATTGGTATCCAAGTCTGCCAACTTGATCCAGGGTTTCATATTTTCAGCACAAGTAGTCCCTTCGTAACGTTTAGTGGATCGTTCGGCTCCTCGCATGTCTTTCACCTTGTAGCGATCGTGACCCAAAACCTCGGATACCTGAAAGGGGCCTTTAAAAAGTGGCATTAGTTTGGTACTCTGTCCTTCATTTGAATGACTGGGAATTTTAATAACCACCAAATCTCCAACATCGTAGACACGAGCTGCTTTTCGCTTCGAATCAAAAGTCTGCTTTTGTTGGTCTGCACTTTGCTTAATTCGACTGCTAACCGTATTTCGCAGCGAAGTTACGTCGACAGGTGGTTCCTCAATATCATTCATTATCTTATCAGAGTCTGTGTGAAGCCTGTATCCAAAAAATACCTCACTCGGTGTTGCCGAAGTGGTTTTATTAACAGTGCTGTTTATGCCTTGTTGAATGGTCGCAATATGAGTGTCCCATTTGTTATTATCAGTGGTAGCGCCCATACTTCTCAATGCGTCCAGGATGGTGCGGTTATAGCGCTCTACTTGGCCATTTGAGCGTGGCATTGCGGTGGCTATTACATGTTGTCGAATGTTTTTATCTTGACAGTACCTAGTAAATAACTTAGATGTAAAAGAACTTCCTGCATCACAAATAAGTCGCTTAGGGTTACCGAAAACTTTAAATATTTTATCCAATTCATTAATAACGATCTTACTTTTTGTATTACGCACGGCAGATATAAATACAAACTTTGTAAAAGAGTCCACAGTAACTAAAAGGTAAGTATTCTTTTGCGTAGTCTTTACAAAAGGACCTAAATGGTCTATGTGCAATGTATGAAATGGTTTTGCATATTTAGGTATAGGGAACAACATTCCTTCCTTTTTGCCGTGGACATTTTTGGAGTAAATGCAGTTAAGGCAGTTTTTTATATATTTTGATACTACTTTCTTCATTTTTGAAAACCAATAAAGTGATTTTATTCTTTCTATAGTCTTATCCACGGCAAAATGGCCCAAATCATCATGGTTAGCTCGTATTATCTGCCAGATACATTGCTTGGGAACTACCCATCGTCTACCATATTCGGTCCTACGGTACACCTTATTACCTAACAGTTCATAATCGTTAAACATTTTTTTATTCAGCTCGGCTTCACCTGATTCTAGAAAGTCTCTAATTGCGCAAATACTGGGATCTTGCATTTGAACTGACAACAACCAATCACTCTCAGTAATAGCAGACACGCTTTCACTACATATGGGAACAGAAGCACTAACCGGGTTCCGGCTCAACGCGTCGACATGCTGCATTTGCGTACCTGGTTTGTGAATGGTATC
This sequence comes from Gandaritis pyraliata, assembly GCA_947859175.1. Taxonomy (NCBI): domain Eukaryota; kingdom Metazoa; phylum Arthropoda; class Insecta; order Lepidoptera; family Geometridae; genus Gandaritis; species Gandaritis pyraliata. Next base: position 10,634,709 of record OX401861.1, read on the forward strand.
AAAAGTGAACTCTTGAGTCAATAATACCCATCTACCTATCCTAGAATTGATCTCTTGCTTACTAATTGTATATTTAACTGCATTACAATCTGTATAAATTTTGAAGTTAGAGCCCAATAAATAATGTCGAAATTTTTGCAACCCAACCACAATGGCTAGAAACTCCAGTTCAAATGAATGATAACGTTTTTCCTCATTAGAAGTCTGTCGGCTGTAAAAGTGAATTGGCTTCTCTCCTTGATCAGTTACTTGAGTTAGAATACATCCTAAGCCATCACGACTGGCATCAGTGTACAAAATCGTAGGTAAGTTAGGGTCAAAAATTGTTAATAAAGCATTATTTAATAACTCGTATTTCAATTTATCAACCGCTTCTACTTGATCTGAACCCCATTCCCATAAAACGTCTTTTTTCAAGAGCTTCGTTAACGGCTTCGCAATGATAGCACAGTTTTTAATGAATTTTCTAAAATAATTTATTAGACCCAAAAATTGTCTCACCTGATGTACATTTGTAGGTTCAGGGTAATTTTCTACAGCTTTTAATTTCTTTTTACCTGGACGGACACCTTCAGCCGAAATATCATAACCGAGAAAGTTAACGGAGCTCTGGAAAAAGTGACATTTACCTAAATTTATCGTTAGGCCATTGTCTTGTAAAACTTTTAATACTTCCTCTAACAACTTGACATTTTCTTCCATAGAATCAGTAGCTATTAAGAGATCATCCATGTAACACATAACTTTATCAAATCGCAATTTACCCAAAACAGTATTCATCAACCTTTGAAACACTGACGGTGCATTACAAAGCCCAAAAGGCATCCTCTTAAACTCAAAATGCCCGTCAGGAGTAACGAAAGCAGTTTTAGCTATTGAACTTTCGCTTACGTTAATTTGGTAGTAACCACTTCTCAAGTCTAATGATGAGTAACATTTACTCCCGCCTAGTTTATCTATGAGTTCTTCTACAATAGGCATAGGGTATTTTTCCTTTACAGTGACTTTATTAAGAGACCTGTAATCGACGCACATGCGTTTCTCACCCGATGGTTTGTCAACCAACAGGACTGGGCTAGCATAAGCAGAATTGCTTTCTCGGATTATGCCATTTTTTAATAAATCATCAATTATATCACGCGTGGTAGACTTTTCAGATTCAGACATACGGTATGGTCGGTGGCATATGGGTTTGTTTGTTGTTAACTCTATGTCTAGCTCTACACAAGACGTTTGGCCTAAAGTTTCCAAATCTTTTGACACAACTTTCGGATATTTAGAAAATAAATCATTTAACAATGAAATGTGTTCGAGAGAGTCTGAATTAAACATGGATGATTCTATTAAAGTCACCTGATTGTTAGTTAAAGGACAAAAGGTTAGAATGTTCCCTACACGCGCATACATAATTCTTTTGTCTTCAGTAAAATTCCTTCCAATCAAAATGGGACAGCCAGCTAACTCGTCACAAATGTATAGTGTTATATTTAATTCAGCAGAGTCAACCTTCAAACTAACCTGTACACCCTGGGTAACTTTTGAACATGAATCAATTTTGAATCCCGTTAGCAAAACAGGCGCGTTTAGTTCAAACGGCAAAAGATTTAATTCGTTTGCCAAAGAAGTCGTTATCAAGGAACAGCTGCTACCCATATCAATGAAAGCCTGCCTTTTACATCTATTCAATTCAACATCCTTATAAAACTTGTCTTTGGGGGTAGGTGTGACAATCAATTTAACTTCACTCTCTTTTTCGACTTTTGTCTTTAGTTTAGACCTACACGCAAGCTCCAAATGACCAAACTTGTTACAGGAATTACACTTCACATTATCTTTTTGAGTGCAGGCAGTTTTTTTATGACCTGCTTCACCACAGCGAAAGCAGGTAATGCCAGAGCTGCTTGCAGAAAAACTGTTTGTTGCCACTGAATTAAAATTCGAAATATTTTCTGGTTTTCTATCTACATTGCCAAAAGGTGCGCGGGCCGTATTTTTAGAATTTAAATTACTATGCTTTTGAAGCGGCTTTTGTTCTGGTTCAGAATGAATTTTGCCATGCAAAAATGAGGCCAAGTCATCGCAATATTTGAAATTACCGGCTTCCGCCGCTGTGCTTATATTTTTATCACCAATAGATCCTACTATCACCGAAATAATATCCTGTTCTGAAAATGATAACCTCAATTTATCGATTTTACCTTTCTGTTGAAAGTAAAATTCATATAACGATTGGCCATCTGTAGGTTTTGCTTGTACCAAGTTTTTTAAAAGACTATACATATTGCGCTTAATTTGGAATGTATCCAGCAACGTATTTCGCCAATCCTTCCACTTCCAGGTAGTCCATCGTGTCATATTTTTTTGTAGTGAATCGTACCATGTTTTTGCACTGTTACGTAATTTTTGCAATGCTTGATATTGTAAAACACGATCGGACCAACTGAAAGCGCGAGCATTAGCTTCTACAACATTTATCCACATTTCAATATCGTCCACTAAGGGGTCAAACTCGGGGATCACTGATGATAAAATAACGTTCTGGCTTACTGCGGGAGACGCACGCCTGGTGCGTCTCGATTTCCTGTGTCTATGTCCATCTGAGCTGCTACTCGAAGAAGAACTTGAGCTTGATGAAGAGCTTGTAGGTGTAGCTCTTCGTTTGCTCTTCTTTTCTCGGGTTCTCTTACGGCTTCGCGGCATTTGGGCGTGGTTTTTCTACACACTTCTGATATAAAACGACACTAAAATGAGACAAGGTATTAATATTCAGCACATAATTTAATTACTATTTTATTCACATTATTTTAATCTAGATACTTAGCCTTACACTTTTACTATAATAATCACATACTTGGCAAAACGCACTGAACACTCGCTTATTTAACTACACTCAATACTGAGGTTTGAATCCAGGTGTGGACTTCTTGTCGTACTAAAATATACTGAGCTCTTGCACGATAATTTTTCCAGAAACGTCAGTGTTTGCCCCACCAGACAGTTTCATGAAATGAGCCAATGGCGGGGCGGCACTAGCACTTCCTGTCTATTGACTTACTTACAAATGTTAAAGAACAATATTCTACCGGAAAAAACAATATCTAGAATAAGACTCTATTTTCATTCCTTTTAAAAAAAAACATGCAAACCACTTTAAAATTAACATCGCATTAAATAACTATTTTTACATTAATTTCCTGATTCTAGGAGTAAATCTAAATAATTAACAGTATTTTTGATGATTAATCCGGGAACCGGAACCGCGGCGACAACATATATTTTTTTTATCACTCCTACGGTGCTCAGACGTGGTCGCAAACTACTTTGCCAAAGAGTGATGGAGCGAAGTATTTTAGGTGTGAAAAGAATAGATCGAATTCGGAACAGAATACTTCGCTCCAAAACTGGAATCGCCGATGTACGTCGTAAAGTAGCGGAAAGGTGGGCTCAAGGAGTCACAGGCTGGATACCCCCAGGGGGTAGAAGACGTCGCGGCCGCCCGAGGAAGCGCTGGCATGACGACCTGGACTTTCGAGCAGAAATGTGCTATACTCGGCAATAGGTACTGAGGGGTAATCACGAACAAATCTGACAGTCGCCGCGTTACGTAAACCTAACGTATTCGAGTGATATTGCGCGTCAACATCAGCCCGACTGCCGAACGTTGTAGCGTCACCGCGCAGTGTATCTCGGATACGCTAGCGTTACGATACGTTCACGATTGTCAAATTTATTCGTGATCAAGGCACTGCTAATGAGTAGACAAGCCGTTTTACCACCAAGTTTAATGATAAGTCGCAACGCAACTACGTCCTTGAAATTTTTAGAATCCTACTACCTAATATTATTAATGCGAAAGTTTAGATGTTTGGATGTTTATGTTTCAATCACGTCAAAACCACTGAACCAACTTGGATGAAACTTGGCATATATGTAGTTCGTAACCTGGATTGACATATAGGCTACTTTTTATCCCGAATAATTAACAGGATCTAAAGGATAAAATGAACGAAAAGGAAAAATTGAAATTGAAGGGACTCCCTTTTCCGCATTTAGGCTCAAAGTTGGCCCATTATGCGTGGGAACGAAAAGGATTAGCAGCGCCAATTGGCAAGAGGATTTCATTGTCATGTCATGTCACGTCAGTTTGACAGGACGTAGTACTACCTCTTTGGTCTAACAACTAGCGTTTGACATTCCAGTAGGTACACGGAAACTGTACACGCGCACGAAGTCGCGGGTAACTGCTAGTCAATCATATACCTACTTTAGAATATTTATATTGATAAATATACCTATAGGTACCTACCTACCTTCTTCAGACATACCTATTCCATTATTTATAAGTAGGTAGGTAGTAAAACTAGAACAGGATAGCCTAGGAACAAAAGACCTAGGCAACACCCGCAGAAAACTTATTTGTTCGTACCTAAATGGTTCGTAATGTATGGTAATGTTTCAGTACATAACTAAACAAGTACCTATTGGGTGTGATATTTTAATAATATATAATTAAAAGTCTACCTACCTTTTATGTTTTATTTTATCAAGCTAAAAACATTTAAGATTTCATATAATATCATTGTATTTTTTTGTTACCGCACTTGGCGGTAAGGCGTCAGGTTTAAAATCGAAACATCTATTATTTTACTAGCTTGATACGACCAGAGCGCTGTTGCCAGTAGTGTATAATTGGGTTTTCTGGATCAAATAAGATCCAGAAAATCCCAATTATACACTATTCGATCTATTCATCTATTCATTTTCTTCGATTTGAAAACTTAGCATGAAGCGTATTTGAATAGATCATCGATTCAAAAACTTGACAGCACATCTATTCATTATCGTCTATTCAAGAACTAAATAGGGCTTACTTGAATAGATTATCGTTTCAAAAACTGAAAAGTTATCTATTCATTTTCATCTATTTGAAAACTTTATACGAAGCGTATTCAAATATATCATCATTTCAAAAACTTAAAAGCTCATCTATTCATTTATGTCTATTCAAAAACTTAACAGGTCCAACTTGAATAGGTTACCTATCTATTATATTTAAAAAACTAAACAATACCGTTATTTCAAAAAAACACAGGCATTGTGATTTGGCGTTTTGTTCGGTAAGGATAAAAGAAAACTTATTATATAACTTTTACTTCATTTTATTTCATAATAACAAAATACTTACAGGCTAACACGGTTAAATTAAATTATGTATTAAGCTAGAAGTACATTAATATTATTATCATCATACCATTTCTTAATGCATAAAACATTTTTCAGTGCACATTTTTTCTTATGATGTATACAGTTTAAGCTATTATTTGCTGTTTCATATTTATTTAGCAATTTAATAAAATTAGGACAACCTTTTTCACCAACATCTATAATATCGCAGTTTTTGCACAATTCCTGAATCCACTTTACTTTTTCTTCACCTTTTGTAACAATTCTTTTATTTAATAAATATGGAATTATAACACGCTTAAAATCTTTATAGTCAATAAATCCTTCACTCCAAAAAAGTCCTCGATTATTCTCTAGCCATCGTACTTGTTTTTTTTCCTCCGTGGATAAACGGTTGTATGGATAGGGTGGTTTGATAATAAATATTTGTGTGATTCCTTTATATAAAATTGCAAATTCTTTAATTATAAAATGATTATTGACATCTTTGAATCCTTGAAGATCTACTATTCTTAGATCACAATTCATGATATTTTTTTTACAAAATTACTTAGTGGTCTATATTCTATTATACAATCATTTAAAATGAGACAATATGCTGCTGTCTGATCGGGTATCTCTGAATTGCTTTCAAGTTCCACGCGTACACTAATTACAGGGCCTGATTTAATGTTTTCGTTCTGTCTCGAGCAATCGATTACAAATAGTGGTGCTTTTTCTATAAACTCAGAACCACTTAGCAACGGCTCACTTCTGCTTCCATAATAAGACTGTTGAAATTTGGTATATTGCTCATATATTAAGGCAAATTTTGAATCATTGAAATTAACATTTAAACTTTCATAAGGAAAATATGTAGAATTGAGATATACTTTAACATTTCTTAAATTACAGTGATCAAAACGCGACATATCTTTTTCTGCTAAGTTTTTTCTGTTCGTTTGCAGACCTATTATAACATATCTAGGTTTTTCGATTTGTGATGATGTTTTAATTGACCATGTATGCTTAGTAGTTTGCGGTAGTAAAGGATACTCATATAAATCCCAATTTCTGAATGCAAAACGTAAAGGACGATCTTTTTCTAAAATCTTAAGCAAATTTACTTTTTCCTTGTCAGATACCTTAACATGCGGAACACGCCACACTAACTTGTTAATTATTATCTCTTCGAGAATCTCTCCTGGTGGAATTTTTACTGAGTTTATATCAGTATTGCTGCGTAATAATATTAATTCATGTTTACAGTTAATGATAATTTTCTTATAATCTTCAGCAAACCCTAAGAAACTGCTTAGTGGGATGGAAGCTGAGAAACTGCTTTTAGTTTTCGTTCCATTTACATCCCATCCCCAAGACTTTGCTATTTTGGCATCATTTTCATTAAAAGATAATAAAGCTTTCATAGTTGTAGTTATTCCGGCATTTTTTAATCTATCTATTTCCACTCCATTAAGTTCATAACGAATATCTTGAAAAAGAAACAACAATGGATTGTTAGTGAATTCTACACTTGTAACTTTTTGTTTTGTATCTTTTTTCACTATATTCACTGTTCCTTCTAAATAAAGGGTGCTGGCTGATGGTAGTATGTAAAGATCTTGTTGATTGATAGGTATACGAATTTCATCGTTTTTATTAAAACTTGTTACATATGGCTTGTATGAATGGTATTCGATACTATCAATGGTATTATCGTATATCGGTAAACATGATATATCTAGAATGCTCATTGTCGAAGTCCAATTAATTTCAGAAATCTTTTATTTTCTTCAGTTATTTTAATTAGCTTTTTAGTTGTTCCTTTTCGGATTGTTCGATTAACACTGACGTGTTTTGGTTTTGCATGACTATATTTATTGTAAGCAATCATCTTTTCTTAATATGTAGATATAGCTGAATTTCTTCTCCACGTAAATTAATCAAATTATTTTTAATATCCAATAATCTGATATTTATGCAGCTAACATTAGTTTGATTGACTGGAAAATATATAATGTTTTTTGGTATTTCAATTATTCGATAACCTGGCGCAACATTGGGTGAAAATTCGTGAATTATATGACTTGATTTTCCATTAATATATGATCCACTCACTATATCACACTCGATTCTCACCACGGTTGTTGATAAAATGTTGACTGGAAGCTGAGACTCGTGTATTATATTGGGTGGTAAAGTTTTTTCACTAAAGCCGAGTAACGTACCAATAGAATTGTCTTTTTCAAAATGTATATCTTTAGAACAAAAAATAAATGTTTTCAGAGTGTTGTTATTGCAAAACAAACTGAAAGTTGTTCCTTTTTTTACACTTGATTTTAAATAATCAGATATATCCTGGAGTTCATATGCACCTTCAGGTATTTCTACACTTTCGTTATCTCCATAGTGAAATTTATTGTTTTTACTATCAATATTGGGAATTGAATTAAAAGTGGATAAATGCAGCAGAGCACATTCATAGTCACCATCAAATTGTAATGCAGGGTAAAAGTTAGTTGATAAAGTAGATGAATCACCAGTTATAGACAGGGTGAAAGACATTTTGCAAATGAAAGAAATTAACCCAGTTCTCAAATTTATGTTATTTGTTGAAGTCAGTTAATAGGTAACCCACTAAGCTGTATTTCCATATAAAGTTTTTTCCCAAAATTCATGAAGAAATTTCAGACAAAGGTGTCCACAATTGAACGTATTAAAACTTTGGTAATTACAATAGTTATATGTTATATCATTAGTTTTCAAATATTTTAATATTTCTAATGGTGGCTTCAAATTTCCAAAGCTATCGAAATACTCGTAATAATCAAAATATTTTACAAAGGCTACCCAATGTGTCCCTCCATTCTTTGAACTGTCTAAATTAATAATAGCACACTCAACGTCTTTTGTTTTTTTTGGCAATGTATCTCTCATAAAAACACCTCTAAAATAAGGTATGTTTTTAGAAGCATATTTGAGTAAGTCTATATTAGTTAGAGCACGGTTGGGTAACCGTTTCATTAGTTTTTTGAGTTTTTTACAAATATACTATTTCCTTTCTTGTAAGGTTTCATGTATAAGCCTTTGCCTAATGCAATAGATTCCATCGCTCGATTATGTCTTTGAGCTTCTTCTAGATTTTTGGTTGCTGATTTATGATCATTAACGGCTTTAGCAATACCTGCCGCTCCTCCTGCTAATGCACCGAGTGCAGAAAGTCCAGCAAATATTGGTATCAGTGGAAGTATACCACCTGTTTTCGGTAATGGTATAATGCGAGGTAAACAAACTCTTTTTTTATTTTTTTTAATGAGCTTTTTCGCAGCAGAATATGCTATTTGTATAGCTTTAGAATTAGTTTTAGGTTTCAATTTCTTTAAGTGAGTGCGTACTGTAGACACAATCGATTTAAATGATTTTGTTCCGGCACCATGTTTTAGTTTGGTTTTCATTACTTTACTCACTAGCCATGAAGCTAATTTTTCTCCTTTTCCTGCATTTTTGGATTTTAACCGTTGTTTTGCCATGTTTAACAATTTTAAGTCGGCTTGGTGTCGATCCTCTAAACTATTCGAATTATATGCAATGTCGTGTTCCATACAAGCATTATCCAACTGATTAATTCCTTGATCACCTCTCAGTAATCGTTTTTCTAATCGTGTTCCAGGTCCACAATAATTATAACCGGGTAAATGTAGTTCAAAAGGTAAATTATTTATTAAAGTGTTAACTAGTCCACCACCTCGCATAGCTAAGTTATTAATGACCTGGTTACACTTGTAAGCATTATTATATTTTATACACTTTATTATTCAGGAGCTTAATATTGCATGTTTTTCAATCCAGCTATTTTCACTACTGGGGAGCCCTAACCATTTGACAAAAAGTTTTTTACCTTTTTTTCTTATCACTTTTTCAATAAGATAAACATTAGGATAGTTTGTTTTCTGCAGTTCTTGTTCATAAAAGGTTCCTAATATCGGTTGTTTGTGCAAATCCTCAATTTCATAGGTAAAAGGTACTGAATAAATTACTTTATTAACTAAAAACAATTCAGTGGACCAGTTTGGGGTATACCCTTTTCCGAAACTACCTTTATACTTGCTTATACGTACATAATCACCAACAGAAAATTTACTTTTCTTACTACTATTATAATTTTTAGTTTGAGACTTTTTTATATTAGACATTACTATTGCTTTATTTAACTGGTTTATTTCCTTTGGTTTATATTTTGTTGTCCGATGTATTGTATTATTGTAGTTTGTAATAACGCTTTGTAAAGTTTCTCCAATCCACTTGTAACTACCATTTAAACTAAAACATTTGTGTAGTTTGCTTTTTATAGTTTTGATAAGTCGCTCTACTATAGAAGCCTTTTTTATGGAATATGTAGAGTAATGATTAATTTCATTGGAGATCATAATTTTTTTAAAATCATCATTATAAAACTCTGTACCCTTATCCGTTTGTAAGTTAACAGGTTTTCTATGAGCTTTGGCAAGAATATTATTAAAAGCATTTGTTACTTCAGATTTACATTTTGTTTTTAATGGAATAGCCCAAGCATACTTTGAAAAGCAGTCTAATACTACTAAAATATACTTAAAGCCATTGTTATAACTTTTATAATTTTGGTAATCAATTAGGTCTGCTTGCCATAAATCATCGATTCCTTTCAATACAACAGATCGTCGAACAAAATTTCTACGTGCTGTTTTATGAATTTCATTAACTACTTGTAATTTACTCATTTATGAATGTATATCAAATGTTCTTATCCTTATCCTTTGCATAAAAATTTTCACTAAACTGTTGAATATGTTTTTCGAAGTCAGATTTAATTGTATTAATTATATCATTAAGTTCTTCCTTGCTTGCAAATGATTCACACTGCTTATCAACGTATTCTTTATTGACGGCGTCGTTGGCGTCTAGAGGGCTTGTAACACCCGTCAATCTTTTTGATTGCAAATCAATTTCACCTTTCAACAATGCTTTGTCAAGGACTTCGAAGAATTCTGGTAAACGAGATCGTTTGTGAATAAAATGACCAAATTTATCCATACTTTTATTCTATGAACTAATCAACGTTGAGGATTAAGATCAAATGAAACTAAGAATAAGGTATCATCTTATTTATTATGTTATAATACCGTTCTCCCGCAACTCTTCTATAACAGATATTATTTCGTTATCTAGCCCTGTGTTACCAGCTTCCCGAGAAGCTATCAATAGTTTTAACCTATCAATTAACTCGTTAGGATCATCCCAGTAAACGTAATCGACATGTTTCTTCCATTTTTTCAATGTAGGCAACCCTTGACCTTTATATAAGTTAGAATTACTACTGTCAGTAGTACTTGCTGATACCTTACGCATTTTGAACAGCGGTTTTATAATATTCATGTATTTTTGACCCCTATTACTTCTGATTGGTTTATGTGGATCATAATCTCTTCGATGAACATTCGTTTCTAGTAACATCAACTTATAATTTTCCATATCTTCGTTAGTTATTGTAGATAAGTCGGGCTCTTTTTTGAATAGCAGCTCATTTATGCCGATTGTTTTTTTAAATTTATCTGGCCCAACTTGTATATATTCGCCAGATACAGCTACATGTGCTGATCCCATCATGAGTTTACCTCGATCATTTCTTACACCAAAAGGAACATTAACTAGAGCTTCGGAAGACTTAGACCATGAAGACACATCAAAACTTGGTTCACTTAAGGCAGATTTAACTGTTTTGAATGATTCATTATTTCTTTCATCTCCATTGTCATCTTCAGAATGTTCAGAATTATCATAATACTCTCTTGAATTATCCGAATTCCATGTCGTAAACTCATCTAGCTCAGTATCGGATTCTCGCTTTTTTGAAGTTTTATTTATATCTAATGGACTTGATCTTTCGATCTTACCTTCATTTTCTTTCGAATGTTTTGTAACATCAACCATTTGATTTAGAGAATTGGTGATTGGTTTGAAAACAGATTCTAAGACAATGTTATTCTTAATTTCATTATCTCGCATCCGTTCAACTTTTCTTTTAACACTTTCTGTAGCTTTCGCAATTTGACTTTTCAATTTTTTTTCCATTTCTTTTTGTATTAATAAATGTTTAAATTTTTAACAATGATTAATTATAACACGTTCCAGTCTTCAACGGAGTGTTGCTCAACTGCGTTTAATATTAGCGGCTACTGTGTTATTATTATATACTTAATAAACTGATATTTATTGATGCAGTGCCCTGACTAATATGTCTTCTATTCAAAAACAACGAATGTGTCAAAGTTTTTTCTATAGCAACCCTTATTTTTTTCACAATCTTTATTTATCACTAAATAACTATAGGGCTCTTTCCAAATATTTGAACACATACTTCGAAATTCTTGCCATGTTAGATCGGTGTTAACATGCTCATTATAAATATGTTTCATATTTATATCATCTTGTTTAAAAAGGACTATTAAATTTGCATTGTCTCTAACCAGTTGCTTAGGTATTTTACTATAAGTTTGATTTAAATAAAAACAATCTATGTTTTTATGTCTACCCATTGCAAAATAACTACGTATATTATTTTGATTTTCACAGGCAACATCGTCAAATATAATTATGGAGTTACATTTTGCTGTCTCTGGACTTAAAACATCATCATTTGTATGATACTTAAAAAACTTTAAAGAAGGAACCTTTTTTAAAACTTGCTCTAAAAATATGTACTTTGGTTGGTAAAGAGTTTTAGAATACACGTACACATGTTGAAAATGTAATCCGTTTTCGTGTAGAAGTAGACCGATCATCAAATTAGTTTTTCCACAGTTTGATGGACCACAAATTATGCAGCGTATCGTGTTTGGTAAAAGTTTACCATGACGAGGGATGCGTTTTTTAGAATCAATGGTAACGTTATCGAGTTTTAACGTAACCGGCTGTTTTATGAACTGCATTGTGAGGCAATCTATGATTAAATGATTCAAAAATTATAATATGCACTAATTATATAGACATATTTACAATGGATTGATGTAGTTTCCCGAATATACAGAACACATTTCTGAAACAGCGAGAAACTATGAAGTATAGCAGACACGATCTTAATGTACTGATAACAAAAATGCATCGATATTGCATTCGGATTTCGAGTTTATCAAAGTGCACACGTTTCCCTAGTGGTTGAGGTAAGTTTATAAGTATTTTTATTTAAAGTTGGGAAACACCGAACTTTGATCTAATTACATGCTGTCTCTATATTTTTTTTTTTTTACAGAAAATGAATAATACCTTTGATGATGATGACGATAACCCAATCACCAACCCATTTTATTACGCGCAAAATATGGATGCCGTATACGAAACTGAGATCCAAAAACTTCAAAAAGAAATACAAGCGGAACAAATAATAAAAGATTTAGAGGCTAGTACATCAAATAAAGATATTGTTGAAAACAAGAAGAAAAAGTCAAGATTGTCTTTTAAAAAACCTATTTTTAAGCCCTCCACTTGTAGCAGTACTGCATGTACATCATATGTTTTTCGTACGGAAGAAGGAAAAGCGCGTCATTTAATAAAAATAAGCATTGAAGATACAGCAGGTACGGATTTCTGTGAAACCAAAAAAACAAATATAAGTGCGCAATACGTAGTGAAAGACAGTTATGATGAAGTTCTGCGCGATGCAGAACGATTAATTGACAAAATGATTAAAAAAGTAAGTGTAGTTGATAGCAACATATCATATAAATAAAATATGCGCGTGTTATAGTTAAGATTAATACTAGGTGCTTGAATTTTATAATATACAGGGTGTCAAAAGCATACCTACATATAAAAATTAAATCGGAGCCTAGTCCTTCTTAGTCCATTTTTGAGGTTGGTCTTTAACACCCTGTATTTTACTAAACATTATATTCATAGTGTAGATACCTAAAGAGATAGAATATTTTGTATTGTACACCACTTATATAATAATTAGTAATGTAATATTACACAATTGATATTAAAAGACTCGAATAAAAAATGTTTGTTTAATTTAAGAAATATCAATTTAAGATAAGAAATTAAAAACAGAAATGAAGTAGGCTTATTCTATATCGTAGTGAGTAGGTATTCATTTTTAACTAGGTACAAGTAAGTACATAATAATAAATTGAATGATGTAGAAGACAAGATTATTTTAATTGCCTGCATGGAGTGAGTAATTTTGTACACCCTGTACATTAAGTAGTAGATACCTATTAGAAAAAGTATTTTCAAGCACTGCATTCGTTGGTGATTAAAACAGATAAATATAGTTGGAACAGTTTGATAAAAAATAGTTTTTTTGAACCCCTAAATCATGAAATCAACTCATTTTCATCACATGCCATTAGATTATCCTCGTAGCATTATAATAACCTTCTTTTGTTATTATAGTTAGTTGGATAAAATATGTCTTCAAACTAATGTGAAGCTTCTAGCGAATTGCAACCCGAATCACTTTCCCTACAAGGAAGTCGGCGACATTCTTTGTGCCGGTGTGCATCTTACTTGCGATCTTTATATCCGACTTTAATAATAAAGAAAGGTTATGATTTTAATTTATAAGTCGTCATCATCATCATTACGAAAAGATATTTTTTAAGTAATTTTAGTTCGTATTTTATAAAATCCAGCACATCTAGTACTTATAATAATATTGATACAAATTATCATAAATTATAATTTACTTTTAAAAACCTACCTACATAGCTAACATATCACAGGTTTTGGACATAAATATTAAAGTAGGTAGATACCATGATACAAATCATTGCTGCATTCCTGTAAATCTCTCTAAATAGTTCTCTAAATAGGAGGATGGCTCTACTTCATCGGTATATTTGTATAACACCTACAAACTTATAACTTGCCTACCATCTTCATTGTGAATGTAATTTCGCATATAATGATTAAGGTTCAAGTTACTTTGATTTGCTCTTACATTCGCTGCAATCAATCAATAAATCAGTTTTTGCTGACATAGGTTTTTAACACAAATGAAATGTGTACAGATAGTTTGCACACTAGTAAAATAAAAAAGCATAAATTGATCTTGGAAAGCAGGAGCGTCACCATTTAGACTTTTGTTGTCCAGCCAGAAACAAGTGGATTTTAGTGTTGTGATTACTGAAGTGTTAGTTACAAAGCCACGAGAAATGTGAGTATAAAAGTTCATTATTCAAATAATAAATATATTCGCTTGAATAGATCAGTATTCAGATACATAATCGGCAGAATAGTTAAACATACGCACACTTGTCCTCATGTGTTAAGTTTTAAAATTACCTATGGGGGAATTTAGGTGAATAGATAATAATTAATTAAAACTTACCTACTTATAAATACTAGTTTTATAGGAATTTAAAGTTTTACAAAATACAAACAAAAATAAGAGAAGTATTCTGAATAATTTTATAACTCGTTTGATGGATTCAAATAAATAGTTTTATAAAATTCATTTGAATTCAATGTATGTATTATTTATACCATACACGAACTCAGCATGAATTAACATAATTATGAGTATTTAAATTTCAATATTATTATGTTTTAAATATTATGTTTTTCATTTCAGGTCTAAAATCGCGGATCAAGTTTTTCCATCGGACGAAGGGTCGGGAGTAGAAGAAGGAGAAATAATTGAAAAGAAAAAGAAAACCAAGCCAGTTATTAAGAAAAAAAAATTAGAAGAACCATCAACATCAAGGTATTTTCATCATTCAGTGCATTAAGTTTTTGTGAAAAGATCAGTAGTTAAGTAGGTATTCAGCAGTACATTTTTTCATAGGTAGTTATCTATCTAAGCCCTTTTGATGAAAATTATTATGTAGTGTGCTTGGTAATTAATTGTCTCACACAAACTAGTTCATCGTTCCTTTGTATTTATTAAAATATTTTTTTTCAATTTCAGATCTAAACATGCTTATACTCCAACGGACGAAAGCGAGGAAGAGGGCGAAATAATAGAAGTGCCAAAGAAAAAAATAAAATCCGCTGCTCCAGCTACTGCAAAGAAGCTGAAGCCTTCGCAGTTAATCAACAGGTAATACCATGAATACTTAGGTAAATAGTGAAAACTCAGTAATCAAGTATCGTGGCCATCCGATAATTTACTATTCACAGCGAGATTATTTAATTTCTTGCATCAATCATCTCATACATAAATAAATAAGTAGGTATGAATAGTAAGTTTATACATAATAGTTTCAAAGAGTTAATTATCTATCGATTACGCGTACTGTTTCAATATTTGTTTTTTTATACAAAAACGCCGTGTATTTATTAAAATGTTTACTTTTAAATTTCAGATCTAAGCATACCGATTCACATACGGAAGAAAGCGAAGATGATGGCGAAGTAATACCAAAAAGAAAACACAAATTATCAGCTCCAGCTATTAAAAAATCGAAGCCTTCATCATCAACCTGCAGGTAAATACCCTAAATAGATACTAAAAAATCAGTCATCAAGTATCAACTCAATAATTATAATTTAGTATTCACAGTACAATTATTCTATTTGTTGCATCACTCATCGATTTAAATAAGTAGATTGAATTTTAATTTTGATTTTAAAAGGCTATATAATCATCAATTAATAAATCTTTTACATACTTACTATCGATTACAGCATTTCAATGATTGTTTTATATTTCAGACCAATGAAACCAACAATGAAAGATCTGTTCGGAAATGATAGCGACGATGATGACGCCTCCACGACCGTTGGTAAAGAACCCCCTAAACTTGCCTGCTATATTACACGCCGCGTGGCGAACGGCTACGCTAAACAGTTTCATCCTGAGAAAAAGGGGGCCTTATACGTAGAACTCAAAGTTTATGAATGCAGCGAAATCGAATCGATTTCGCCAATGAACAGATGGCGCCAAGCCATCATCGCCTTAAAAACACGTACCGAAAATACAGCAAAGAGTTGGGGGCATTTAGCTAATTATGTGAAAGAGGTGCGCGATGAGTTCAAAACTTGTCCTACGAACTTCACTAACTATTCTTAATTTCTGAAATAACTCATGATTAAGAATACTTAGTGAAGTTGCGTGCACGATGCGTGATACAATCAGTTCATTATTAATTAAATATACCTACATTACTTTTTAAATCGTCTTGAATGAATAGACAGCGCCGAGCTGTCATAGCGTTGAAAACTCGTGGACACCACAAATAGCTGAAGTCGTTTAGCAAATTATGTAGAAGTGATACGTGATGAATTTAAAACGCGCAGATAGGTAACCAATTAGGTAACTTACTTATTACCTTTAAATAGATTCTAAGATCCAATGTATCGAAAACATCAATGAATAAGAATCAACACTCCTCAGATTAAAAGATTAGTAATTATTCATACTATTTGTTTTTGTTTTCAGCTAATTCAACCGCACCGTGTTGTTATACTGAATCTGATATTGAAATATTGAAAGATGAAATATTGAATAACAGAATAAATAATAACGAAAATAGCAGTAAAATGATTTTATGTAATGAATGCAACGTTCAAGTAGTTAAATCACGTTATAAATGCCATATACGAACTAATATTCATAAATCGAATTGTTTAATGAAATCTGAGTTTAAAAATATAGATATCATAGGTACCGCTTTTAAAAATAGAATTAGATCATATCGAGTAAATCCATACCCAGAATCTGAGTATTGCACTCCTGAGGCATTTTTATATGAACACGAAAATGACGTAATTAAACTAATTGAATTATCTCTTAAGAAACATACTTGCATAAAGGTGAATTTTGAATTGTTTGCTCTATTTATACTACCTAAAAACGAATATTTGTCAAGGCAGTTAAAATCATTTAACCTAAAATATTATACAGTTTATAATAATACTGATCTATCTGAACTTTATTTAGAAGTGATTGAAAATTTAAAAAGGAAAATGATTGAATTTGAACATTGTGAATCAGGTTGGTCTTTTGAAACGATTAGTCATTTAGAGATCAATATTAATAAATACTGTCCATTGCGAGGTGGATCATTCATTGACTTACCATCTTGTATAAAAAATACGAAAAGTTGTATAAACATAAAAACGAATGACGACTATTGCTTTTTGTGGAGTATTGTTGCTTGTTTATATCCTAGCAAAGTAAATGTAAATCGAGTAAACTCATATCCTCATTATTCAGAAGTTCTTAAAACACAAGGTCTAAACTTTCCTCTAGCGCCAAATGATATTAAATTATTTGAAAAAATGAATCCAAATATAAGTGTTAATGTATATGGTTTAGACGATACATACAGTGTAACTGGACCATTGTATGCTTCAAGTATTCGAAAAGATAATCATATCAACTTATTATATTTCGAAAAGTCAAGTAAGCGACATTATTGTTTGATTAAAAATTTATATAAACTAGTACGAAGACAAATTACTCGACATCAAGGTAAATCATATTTATGCGAGCAGTGCCTTCAATTTTTTACCAGCAATCAAAAATTTGAGTCTCATAATTGTTCGAAGGTTTTAACTGTATTACCTGACAACAACATCTTGCAATTTGAGCATTATGAACGACAACAAAAAATAAATTTCGTAGTGTACGCTGATTTTGAAAGCCTTTTAATAAATCATAAAGAAACAAGTAATACAAATACACTAAAATATAAAGTTCACGAACCGTCTAGTTTTGCTTATTATATATGTTGCGCACACGATCAATCCTTAAACAAATATAGGACTTACAGAGGTCCTAAGTGTGTTCAATATTTTATAAAGCATTTAATAAAAGATGTCGAAGACGTATATAAAATACTGGATGATATAAAGCCTATGACACCATTGACTATTGATGAAGAGAACGAATATAAAGTAGCAACTGTTTGTCATATTTGTCAGCGGTTATTATTAAATGACAAAGTTAAAGACCACGATCATATAACAAAAAAATTCAGAGGGCCTGCACACGCTTTTTGTAATATAAACTATCGTATTTGTTCATTTGTACCTGTGATCATACATAATTTGTCGGGCTATGACTCACATCTTTTTATAACAGAACTATCAAAACATCCAGGTGATATAAAAATAATACCAAAAACAAAAGAAAAGTATATCAGCATTACAAAATACCTCCCAAACTATAGAAAAAATAAAAGTAGTTCAATGCAAATAAAGTTTATAGACTCCTTTCAATTTTTAAGTACAAGTCTGGATAATTTAAGTCAAAACTTAGATAAAAAAGAGTTCGTTCATTTATCAGAGATAGTTGAAAATGAAAAGCAGTTGAATTTGATAAAAGTGAAAGGAATTTATCCTTATGATTACATGGATTCGTGGTCTAGATATGATGAGTTAAATCTTCCATCAAAAGAATGTTTTTTTAATAGTTTGAAGCAAGCGCATATTACAGACGAAGAATATCTTAGAGCACAAAATATATGGCTGGAATTTAATATTAAATCACTTGGAGAATTTACTGATTTGTATTTGAAAACGGATGTATTAATACTATGTGACGTTTTTGAAAAATTTCGAAATACTAGTTTGAAATACTATAAACTTGATCCCGCTTACTATGTAAGCTCTCCTGGCTTAAGTTGGGATGCTATGCTTCTTTATACTAAAGTTAAACTAGAATTAATTCAAGATTTGGAAATATATCAGTTATTGGAAAGAGGTATACGTGGTGGTTTAGCACAATGTTCTCTTCGACATGCTGTTGCAAATAACAAATATTTACCGAATTATGATGAGTCTTTGGATACCGAGTATTTAATATATCTTGACTGTAATAATCTTTATGGTTATGCAATGATGAAAAAGTTTCCAATCTCTGAATTCAAATTCCTGACTGAAAACGAAATTAATGCTTTTGAGATTTCAAGTTGTGCCATCGATGATGAATACGGTTATATTCTAGAAGTTGACTTAATTTATCCGGAACATATACACGATGCACATAGTGACTTGCCATTTGCTCCGGAAAAATTTCAGCCTCCGGGTGGTAGAACAGCAAAACTCATAGCGAACTTATACGATAAATATAACTATGTTATTCATTATGTACATTTAAAAGAATGTCTAAAACAAGGCCTAAGATTGAAAAAAATTCATCGAATTGTATGTTTTCGACAGCAAGACTTTTTAAGAAAATATATTGAACTAAATACTGAATTACGGAAAAAGGCCACATCCACTTTCGAGAAAGACTTTTTCAAATTACTAAATAATGCTATATTTGGTAAAACGATTCAAAATAAACGCAAACAAGTAGACGTTAAACTGATATCTTGCTGGAAAGATAATAAAAATAAAACTAATAAGTATTTGGGTGCTGAAAAACTTATCGCAAAACCAAATTTGAAAAGCCTGGCTATATTTACAAATGACCTTGTAGCAATACAATTAAAACCAGAAAAAATTGTTTTAGATCGGCCTATTTATGTCGGGTTTTCTGTTTTGGAGTATGCTAAAACCCATTTATATCAATTTCACTATGATTTTATAAAACATAAATATGGAAAACAAGCAAAACTTTGTTATACTGACACAGATAGTCTTCTTTATTTAATAAAAACTAATGATTTTTATGAAGATATGAAAAATAGTCTTGAATATTTTGATACAAGTAATTATTCTTTTGATAATGCATATGATATACCATTGATCAATTCTAAAATACCGGGTTTGTTTAAAGATGAGCTTGGCGGTAACGTTCTTTGTGAATTTATAGGATTGAGAGCAAAACTTTATTCCCTAAAAAGTCTTGACAATCATATTAATAAAGCTAAAGGTGCGACCAAGGCAGTTACTAAAAAAATTACATTCTCCGATTATCAAGATTCATTATGTCATAACAAAGATTTAAAATGCAAAATGAATATGATTAAGTCCATTCACCATACTCTCTATTCTCAAGAAGTGAACAAACTAGTACTGAACGCAAATGATGATAAACGTCAAATTTTTAATAAGATTCTAACCATGCCATGGGGTCATTATAAAGCCATATTGTAGTTTTATCAAGAGTAAGTTAATGTAAATTTTATTATTAATATGAATTTATGTTTATGTTAAATTACAGATTACTAATGTTACAGTTATAGTTTTATGTTGTATTGCATAACATTTTATTATATTTTGTCATTTGAATAAAGAAATGGTATGATGATAATAATGTCAATGTATTTTAAGCTTATATTTAAGTAAGTATTTTATTATTATGAAATAAAATGAAGTAAAAGTTATATCTTAAGTTTTTTTTAACCTTACTAAACTAAAGACCAAAACACAATGCCTGTGTTTTTTTGAAAAGATGGAAATAAATAACAGAACTGGTTAGTTTTTTAAATAGATAAGTAATCTTTTCAAGTTGGACCTGTTAAGTTTATGAATAAACGAAAATGAATAGATGAGCTTTTAAGTTTTTGAAACGATGATCAATTTGAATACGCTTCGTACTAAGTTTTCAAATAGATGAAAATGAATAGATAACTTTTCAGTTTTTGAAACGATAATCTATTCAAGTAAGCCTTGTTTAGTTCTTGAATAGATGATAATGAATAGATGTACTGTCAAGTTTTTGAATCAATGATCTATTTAAATATGCTTCGTACTAAGTTTTCAAATAGATGAAAATGAATAGATAACTTTTCAGTTTTTGAAACGATAATCTATTCAAGTAAGCCCTGTTTAGTTCTTGAATAGACGATAATGAATAGATGTACTGTCAAGTTTTTGAATCGATGATCTATTTGAATATGCTTCGTACTAAGTTTTCAAATAGATGAAAATGAATAGATGAATAGATCGAATAGTGTATAATTGGGATTTTCTGGATCTTATTTGATCCAGAAAACCCAATTATACACTACTGTTGCCGCTCTGCATCCAGACTCTATCTCGCTCGTTCGACATTGCATAGCACAAGCTGTCAACGTCGCGCGCGTTGTAACCGAATTTTGGTATACGCTTTGCAAAATTTAGAAATAGCGCCATCTGACGTTTATTTCCGTACTGCTTATAGTGTCAGCGCGCCAGAGGTTCAAGAAAATAAACACCGTTTTGATTTATTACCGATTCGATACACCCAGCGACATCTCACGCCTTTGAAGGTAATCCATTTTCGGGTTACGATATTTTCTAAACGTCTGCTGGTCTATTTTTTTATTTGTCTATGCTACCCGTTCATACAATATGTTAGAGAAATTATTTTTTGAAAACACCGCCTTTTACGTAATTTTACTCTTCAAACAAACTGTGATTTCTACGAAAGTAAGAAGTTTAAAGTTAAAATACGCATACTATATAAAAGAACAGGTTTTTTTCTTGCAAATAAAAATAAAATTATAGTCTTCTACCTTGTACTTATTTTTATAGGATTTTTCTAAAATCACCTATATATCATGCAGCGCAACGCTGCGGGTGGCATTCCGCGCTGAGCGGCCGTGGAGGGAGGACGTATCGCTTTTCGTCGTGCGCACTATACATATATCGACAAATAGCAGTATCGGCACCAAATTGTACTGTGACCGCGTGATTTGATCCTTCGTGCGGCCGTAGGTACTTGGTAGATGTTTTCTAACTATATTATTTAGGTTTCATAAAATGTCGGTATCTTCTCGATATTTGAACTTATGTAAATAATAAAAAACACTTTTTCAATCAAGTACCTACCTACTTAGTATATAGGCCGATTTATAAATTACTCAAATGTACTTACTACTTTCTGCTACTTGCCTACTTAGCATCTACTTACTGCTGACTGACTTGACTCCTTGTGAAATCCCCCCCCCCCTCTACCCCTCTCCAATTTCTCATAGAGGTACCACACACCCTATGACGTATTTTTGGAAAAAGTAGAATAAGATCGATTTTATGGATCGATTGATTAGTGACAAAGCGAGGAAGGCTCTCACAAAATTTATCTCCCTCCTCCATTTTCATGTCTAAAATGGCGCACATTGATTTTTTTGAGTAAAGTGATATGGGTGTCGTTTTCGGGATATTTTGGGATGCTGATTACGGAAATGGTATCCATTTTGAAATCCAAGATGGCGGACATTGGTTTTTTGAGTAAAGTGATATGGGTGTCGTTTTCGGGATATTTTGGGGTGCTGATTGCGGAAATGGTATCCATTTTGAAATCCAAGATGGCGGATATTGATTTTTTTGAGTAAAGTGATATGGGTGTCGTTTTCGGGATATTTTGGGATGCTGATTACGGAAATGGTATCCATTTTGAAATCCAAGATGGCGGACATTGGTTTTTTGAGTAAAGTGATATGGGTGTCGTTTTCGGGATATTTTGGGGTGCTGATTGCGGAAATGGTATCCATTTTGAAATCCAAGATGGCGGATATTGATTTTTTTGAGTACCTAAAGTGATATGGGTGTCGTTTTCGGGATATTTTGGGATGCTGATTACGGAAATGGTATCCATTTTGAAATCCAAGATGGCGGACATTGGTTTTTTGAGTAAAGTGATATGGGTGTCGTTTTCGGGATATTTTGGGATGCTGATTACGGAAATGGTATCCATTTTGAATAAGAATAAGAATAAAAAGCATTTATTACGGCACGATTAAAAACTAAACAAAAAAACTTATACTATATAAAGTTACATGGGTGCCGTAACACGTACCCTGGCTCAGCATAGGCTGGTTGACTGGCAACCAACGCTGGTCTTCCGCCAGGGCCGTTCGGTGATTTCCCGGAAAATCTAACTAACTATATACCTACATGGAAATACGGGAAAAAGGCAAGAAAACTAACAGAAAAAGTGTACCCAAAAACAACAACAATAAATAAACAACAGGCAGTGTGCACTACAACGCAAGATCCGTAAGTACTTATAATTTATTAGCTTAATTTAGGAACTAATGAACAAAACAAATTAAAATTAAACAAAAAAATATTCTCAAATTATGGGTTCAGGCGCCATAAGAATAGACGACTGGTTACAGCAGTCCATTAGATGACGCTTGTGTCGTGTTTATGATTTTCCTGCTTCTTCTGACAATCAAAAAGGAATGTTTTAAGTTTACTTCTAAAACTATGCAAATTTTGCAGGCTCCGTATCGGTGGAGGAATATTATTCCAGCACTTCGATGCAGCGTAACGAAAGCTACCCCTGAAAGAGGCTGAACTGTGTCGCTGCATCGAGAGCTGGATCGAGCACTGGCGTGAACCACAGGGTCTGGAGCTTGAGACCCACGTAAGCTTCTCATAGAGATATGAGGGCGCTTCGTGCCTCAGCACACCAAACAAAAGACAAGCGAGATGAAGCTTACGCCGGTGCTTCATTTTCAGCAGGATGTTCTTGTTTAAAAACGGTGTAACGTGACCTCTTGGCGGAATATTAAAGCAGAAACGGGCACAGGCATTCTGGACTCGCTGAACCAGTCTTTGTGTTCTGGCTAGCAATCGAGGGCCAAACACGACATCGGAGTAATTTAGTTTGGAGAGTACAAGCGATTCAACGAGCCGGATGCGCAAATCTTCTCCTATGTGAGGCCTCATTCTGTACAATACCTTTAGTCTATAGAAACAGTTCCTAACAGACTCAGCAACATGTTTCTCAAACCGTAGTTCACAGTCCATGTTTAAGCCAAGATTTCGCGCCTCATACACACGCTCCACGGGCTCATTCATGAGCATGACATCTAACGCAGGACTGAGGCCAGCCAATTGATGCCTGCTTCCAAATATTAAATATTTGGTTTTAGTTGGATTAAGTAACAGGCTATTATTCTTGGACCACACTGCTATATTACAGAGATCACTGTTAAGCTTAACTATGGCCTTATTGATTTCAGAGGGCTTACAAGATATGTACACCTGTATGTCATCCGCGTATATATGAAACTGACTGTACTTAATGCTCATCTGCACGTCAGCAGAGTATAAAATGAAAAGAAGCGGTCCCAAAATGGATCCCTGAGGAACCCCTTGACTTACGGACAATATTTCTGAAAACAGAACCGAGCCATCGTCACGAGAAAGCTTGGTACATTGGTGCCGCCCACTGAGATAGCTGTGAAACCACAGTAGGGTATCATGATCAAATCCATAATAATTTAATTTAGATAAAAGCAGGTTGATATTTATAGAATCGAAAGCTCTAGAGAAATCTAGCAGGACAACTAGTGTACACATACCCTTATCTTGTGCAGAAAGGATGTTATCGGTAACATCGAGCAAGGCAGTCGCTGTACTCCGGCCCTTTCTGAAACCTGACTGTGCTTTAGGCAGAATGCTATTCTCTTCAAGGAAATCAGTGAGCTGATGACTTACAACCTTTTCGAGCACCTTAGAGAGACATGGTAATATGCTTATGGGTCTCAGGTCTTTTAACTCAGCCGGGTTGGAGATCTTAGGTAAAGGGAGCACTATAGCTAGTTTCCAAGCATTTGGAAAAGTAGATGTGGTAATGGACTTGTTCACCAAAACAGTTAATGTTTCTAGGGTCTCTGGCAGAGTCATCAAAAGCATATCTAGACTGATGAGATCCGAACCCACTGCTTTCGACTTTAGGCTGCCTATTATTTTAGCTATTTTATCCAAGCCCACGGGCTCCAAGTGAAAGACCACATCGCTAAATTTATTAAATTCAAAATAGGTCAAATGCGAGATACTTACATTCGGTACACCTGGAATATTTAAAAAGTGATTATTTATACTATCTGCGTCTTGAAAGTGAGCGGGCAATTCGGTATTCTTTTTAGGTAGTATAGTATTTTTCAGATTCTTCCAGAGCTGCTTAGGCTCATGAAGTTTATTATTAATGTTATGATCAAAATAGGCTTTTTTTTCGTAAAAAAGAGCTTGGTTTACTGTAGACTTAAGATTCTTATAGTAAACCTTCTTGGCTTGCAGTTTAGTTTTATGATACTCAGCTGATGCATCATCGCGCAACCTCATCATCAGCTTGATGGTATCGGTGATCCAAGGGTAAGAGCGCATTTTGATAACTGCCGAAGTCTCAGGCGCGTGCAGGTCAAACAAGGCTAAGACACTCTGGTTAAAACCGTTAACCATATCGTTAACGTTACCAAGTGTCGACAACATGTCCCATCTTATAGATTGTAAGTCAGAGTTGAAATGATCAAGGGATATATTTTTTATAGGTCGATATGTAACTTTGTAAGGTTTGGGTTTCTTTTTTTTAATGTTAAACTCGCAGCTGACAAGACTATGACCACAGAGGGATCCCAGTGGTTCCACGATAATCTTCCTACTAGGTAAATCAGTGCAAACTACGTCTATTAATGTCTGGGAGGTCTCAGTAAAATGAGTTGGTGATGAAACCAGTTGACGAAGGTTCAGGCATGATATAAAAGTAATAAGCTTTGTTGATTTGATCTCAGTGACATTTAACAAGTTAATATTAAAATCACCTAATAACATTATATTGTCGCAGTTAGGAATTGAATTGATCGAGTCAGAGATAGCGTCCAAGAATAAGTCAACATCCATCCAAGGTGGTCTGTAGGCCGTCCCGATTGCGAGCTTCTTTCCGCTGAGAGTCATAGTGAGCCACATTTGTTCTACTGCTTTATGCAACGGATCCACCGGGTGAGGCCAGGTGCGCACGGTAATGCCGCGTTTGACATAGAAGCCAACACCGCCGCCGCGTGAGCGCACCTCACGCGGCCGCGGTATGTGCCTCAGGCGGTAGCCCGCCACTGTGGGGGCACGTCCTTCTTCACCTGCTCTGAGCCACGTCTCGTTCAATGCCAAAATATCTAAGTCGTTCCTTAAAATCGAAGCAACAAGATTATCGTGGTTCGTACCGAGGGAACCTGCATTAATCAAACCAACTTTTAACTGACTAAAAACTACAGATTGCGAAAATCATAAAAACGACACAAGTACAGTGAGTGTAAAAGGTTGATTGACTAAAATCGTATGATAAACGTAACGAACAAAAATTAAAGTGAACAAAAAAATTTGGACTATCAGATAGAACGTACTTAATTAAAAATATCGTACCAATATGTTTATCTGATGGAATGTTAACAAGCGAATTGTAAATAAAATACTTAGTGCGTTTCAATTGATATTTTATCCCTTTCTGCGCAGAGAAAGAGATCGTACACTGTAGAGCACACTTATTTGGACACAATATACATCTAAGGCGAGAGTAAATTAGACTTAAGTACCTAGGCAGAATCTTATGGTACAAATGGAAATAGCTGCACATAGAACACGGAAAAGCTTGTTTATATAGTGATATTTTGAAAAATCCGCGCGACATCCGCTTCCGTGCGGATGGGGTACGCCTGCTTCCCGTCCCCCTGACGGGCATAGATGCGGCCTCTCTTCGTCCAGGAGTACCGCCAGTTCTGCTTGCGACATTCTTCGCGGACCCGGTGGAAGAGCTGTCGGTTGTAGTGGGTAAGCCGCTCGTTAAGGTAGATGCGCTGCTGCGGCGCGCCCATGCCGAGCTCAGCAGAGGTGATCGTCCGGCGCACGCGAGCTGCGCTCAACAACTCGTCCCGCAGGTGACGGCGCGCCAGTCGCACTATGATGCGGCGCGAGCGTCCCTCTGCCCCCTCCGATCTAGTGCGATCGACGGCACCCACTCGCTCAGCAAACACGATGTCCCGGTCTTCGAGAGTCACCCCAAGCTTTGCTGCTAAAACAGTAAAAGAATGTACAACATTTTCCCCTTTGGATTCCGGGAGTTGACCTATGTCGATATCCGAAGATAACGCTTCCTGATCCCTGTCGTTCAATTCGCTCTTCAGTTGGAAGACCGTCCTCTCCAATTCAGTCACATCCCTTGCACCAGCCGCCACCTCTCTTTGTTCCACTGCTTCGAGACGTTGTTCAAAGTTATCCATGCGCTTGTTGGAATCTTGAATCGTTGGATTTTGGAATCCAAGATGGCGGACATTGGTTTTTTTTGAGAAAATAGATATGGGTGTCGTTTTCGGGATATTTTGGGATGCTGATTACGGAAATGGTATCCATTTTGAAATCCAAGATGGCGGACATTTTTTTTTTAGTAAAGTCATATGGGTGTCGTTTTCGGGATATTTTGGGATGCTGATTACGGAAATTATATCCATTTTGAAATCCAAGATGACGGACATTGGTTTTTTGAGTAAAGTGATATGGGTGTCGTTTTCGGGATATTTTGGGGTGCTGATTGCGGAAATGGTATCCATTTTGAAATCCAAGATGGCGGATATAGATTTTTTTGAGTAAAGTGATATGGGTGTCGTTTTCGGGATATTTTGGGATGCTGATTACGGAAATGGTATCCATTTTGAAATCCAAGATGGCGGACATTGGTTTTTTGAGTAAAGTGATATGGGTGTCGTTTTCGGGATATTTTGGGGTGCTGATTGCGGAAATGGTATCCATTTTGAAATCCAAGATGGCGGATATTGATTTTTTTGAGTACCTAAAGTGATATGGGTGTCGTTTTCGGGATATTTTGGGATGCTGATTACGGAAATGGTATCCATTTTGAAATCCAAGATGGCGGACATTGGTTTTTTGAGTAAAGTGATATGGGTGTCGTTTTCGGGATATTTTGGGATGCTGATTACGGAAATGGTATCCATTTTGGAATCCAAGATGGCGGACATTGGTTTTTTTTGAGAAAATAGATATGGGTGTCGTTTTCGGGATATTTTGGGATGCTGATTACGGAAATGGTATCCATTTTGAAATCCAAGATGGCGGACATTTTTTTTTTTAGTAAAGTGATATGGGTGTCGTTTTCGGGATATTTTGGGATGCTGATTACGGAAATGATATCCATTTTGAAATCCAAGATGGCAGACATTGGTTTTTTTGAGAAAATAGATATGGGTATCGTTTTCGGGATATTTTGGGATGCTGATTACAGAAATGATATCCATTTTGAAATCCAAGGAGGCGGACATTGGTTTTTTTTTGAGAAAATAGATATGGGTGTCGTTTTCCGGATATTTTGGGATGCTGATTACGGAAATGATATCCATTTTGAAATCCAAGATGGCGGACATTGGTTTTTTTGAGAAAATAGATTTGGGTGTCGTTTTCGGGATATTTTGGGATGCTGATTACGGAAATGATATCCATTTTGAAATCCAAGATGGCGGACATTGGTTTTTTTTAGAAAATAGATATGGGTGTCGTTTTCGGGATATTTTGGGATGCTGATTATGGAAATGGTATCCATTTTGGAATCCAAGATGGCGAACATTGTTTTTTTTTGAGAAAATAGATATGGGTGTCGTTTTCGAGATATTTTAGGATGCTGATTACGGAAATAGTGTCCATTTTGAAATCCAAGATGGTGAACATTGGTTTTTTTTTGAGAAAATAGATATGGGTGTCGTTTTCGGGATATTTTAGGGTGCTGATTACGGAAATGGTATCCATTTCAGAATCCAAGATGGCGAACATTGTTTTTTTTTGAGAAAATAGATACGGGTGTCGTTTTCGGGATATTTTGGGATGCTGATTACGGAAATGATATCCATTATGAAATCCAAGATGGCGGACATTGGTTTTTTTGAGAAAATAGATATGGGTGTCGTTTTCAGGATATTTTGGGATGCTGATTACGGAAATAGTGTCTATTTTGAAATCCAAGATGGCAAACATTGTTTTTTTTTTTGAGTAAAGTGATATGGGTGTCGTTTTCGGGATATTTTGGGATGCTGATTATGGAAATGGTATCCATTTTGGAATCCAAGATGGCGAACATTGTTTTTTTTTTTGAGAAAATAGATATGGGTGTCGTTTTCGGGATATTTTGGGATGCTAATTACGGAAATGATATCCATTTTGAAATCCAAGATGGTGGACATCGATTTTTTTAATTAAGTGATATGGGTGTCGTTTTCGGGATATTTTGGGATGCTGATTACGAAAATGGTGTCCATTTTGAAATCCAAGATGGTGGACATTGGTTTTTTTGAGAAAATAGATATGGGTGTCGTTTTCAGTATATTTTGGGGTGCTGATTACGGAAATGGTATCCATTTTGAAATCCAAGATGGCGGACATTGGTTTTTTTTAGTAAAGTTATATGGGTAATCTTTACGATGGCTGAGGAGGACTCTCAGATTTAGATTTTGAAAGCAATCGATTTATAAACAAAAACTTCAAAAAAGATAGGATTCATTTCTGTAATCAGTCCCCAAAATATCCTGAAAACGACACCTATATCACTTTACTCAAAAAAATAAATATCCGCCATCTTGGATTTTAAAATGGATAGCATTTCCGTAATCAGCACCCCAAAATATCCTGAAAACGACACCCATATCATTTTATTTAAAAAAATCGATGTCCACCATCTTGGATTTCAAAATGGATATCATTTCCGTAATTAGCATCCCAAAATATCCCGAAAACGACACCCATATCTATTTTCTCAAAAAAACCAATGTCCGCCATCTTGGATTTAAAAATGGACACCATTTTCGTAATCAGCATCCCAAAATATCCCGAAAACGACACCCATATCACTTTATTAAAAAAATCGATGTCCACCATCTTGGATTTCAAAATGGATACCATGTCCGTAATCAGCATCCCAAAATATCCTGAAAACGACACCCATATCACTTTACTCAAAAAAATCAATATCCGCCATCTTGGATTTTAAAATGGATGGCATTACCGTAATCAGCACCCCAAAATATCCTGAAAACGACACCTATATCATTTTATTAAATAAAATCGATGTACGGCTTCTTGGTTTTCAAAATGGATACCATTTCCGTAATCAGCACCATAACATGTCCCGAAAACGACACCCATATCTATTTTCTCAAAAAAAAAACAATGTTTGCCATCTTAGATTTCAAAATGGACACCATTTCCGTAATCAGCACTCCAAAATATTCCGAAAACGACACCCATATCATTTTATTTAAAAAAATCGATGTCCACCATTTTGGATTTCAAAATCGACACCATGTCCGTAATCAGCATCCCAAAATATCCCGAAAACGACACCCGTATCACTTTACTCAAAAAATCAATATCCGCTATCTTGGATTTCAAAATCGATACCATTTCCATAATCAGCACTTAAAATATCCCGAAAATGACACCCATATCACTCTACTCAAAAAATCAACGTTCGCCATTTAGACTTCAAAGTAGATGCCATTTCCGCAATCAGCACCCCAAAATATTTCGAAATCGACACCTGTATCATTTTACTCTAAAAAGTAACGTAAGCCGTCCTGGATTCGAAAACGTAGTAGGGGAGATAAATTCTGTCAGACTCAAAATGTTCCTTTATTTTGGCAAAATACATGTTTCGATTCGAATGGCTCCAAATAATGGAGGTCGAATTCTGCTAAGTAGTAGCGGAGATACGGGAAGGGAGCCACAATATCTCTGAGAGGAGAAGAGGGGGCATTAAACTGGAATTATAAATACTGTTAGGTCAATAAAAAAATTATATAGAGGGGTTGCTATATTTATTTTATTTTCTACATAATAGAGGGGTTGCAATAATTATTTTATTTTTTACAATCTCTTTATTACAATTCGTACAACAGTTCTACACACGTCACATGGAGATAGGTACCTACCACATACCAACTTAGTAATTAGACTACAAATCAATCGTACTCATCCAGAGAACGAACATGTCGAAATATCAAATTCGTTTGTCCTTTGCGCGTCGCAAACGCGTAGCGCAGCGCGTCGTAGATATGAGCGCCGACAGCAAGTCGGTCGGCGGCGGCGCGTCAGCCTCTGAGGGTCGGCGGCGGCGGCGTTTTCGGCGCGGCGTGACTCTATAGCGCCACCTGGCGCCCTACTTAAGAACTACTAGAACTACGCCCTAATCGACACAGACAAATCCTAGATTGCGCAATCGAAGTTATTACAGAGTTTGAACATAAGTAATACTATCGAATACCATCCATTGGTCCTCGGACCCCAAGCCAAAGGAAGTAAAAATCCCTGTTGACGTAAATGCGAAGTTATGCATAGGAACAGTCATCATCATCATCATCAACCTATATTGGTCGTAGGTCTCTCCCAAGACGCGTCATTGAGCTCGGTCTTCGGCTCTTCTCATCCAGTGTCTGCCGAAACATTGACACATTAACATTTCCCAGATCATCGCTCCATATCGCCGGAAGGCGTCCTATACTACGCTTGCCTTATGTGGTCTCCACTCAAGTTTTAGTTTGCTCCTATGATTGTCGGTGCTATCGCAAAATTCGCAAACATGGCCGGCCCACTGCCATTTCCGCCTGGTAAGTTTCTGAGTTGTAGCGACAACCTTGGTTCTCTGTCGGACAACTTCGTTACGGATTCTATCCTTGAGAGAAATTCTGAGCTTAGCTCTCTCCATAGTTCCCTGAGCAACTTTCAGCTGATGGACCGGCCGTACTGTCAGTGTCTACGTTTTAGCAGCATAGGTCATGAGTCATGACCTATGCTGCTGAAACGTATTCGATTGTTAATTGCTTCAATTGATGCGTCCTATCTGTCATGACTCATGACAGGTAGGACGCATTAATTGAAGACTTTCGTCTTCAGACATTGAGGAATGGGTGACTTGACGGAGCTTTCCTAACGCCAACCAGCCCAGCTGAATTCTCCAGTTTAGGTCTTTCTCATAGTTGTGTCTACCCAAACGCAGGGTCTGCCCCAGGTAGACATATTCCTGCACAACTTCGAGAGACATTCCGACGACAGTGATTGGCTCTGGGGTTATACTATCATTGATCATTATTTCCGTCTTATCCAAGCTCATGCCAATCTGTCGTAAAGCATCAGCTAAGCTGTTTAGCATCTGTTGTAAGTCCTGCAACGATTCCGTAAATATGACGATGCCATCAGCAAATCGTATGTGTGAGATATATTTGCCGTTAATGTCCATTCCATTCCAACTCAGCGTCTTAAACCAATTTTCCAGCGCGCTCGTATTTAAACAGTTTCTGGACTTGGACAGACATAGTGGCATCGATATATAAAGCATCTCAACTCTTCGATGCGATGCAAATACATCGCATCGTTGTAAGAACTGTAGAACAGCTCAGGTTTCAACAGAGTCAAAGACCTTCTCATAGTCCATAAACGCTAAGCACATGGACTGATTATACTCTTCTGATTTTTGTATGATCTGCCGCATTGTGTGAATGTGGTCTATGGTGCCAAATCCGCTGTGAAACCCAGCCTGCTCCGTTGTTAAAAACTAGTCAAGTCTCCACGCAAGACGGTTTGAAATAATCCTGGAAAACAGTTTGTAGACATGGCTCAAGAGTGAGATTGGTCTATAGTTTATCAATAAAGCTTTGTTGTATTTCTTGATAAACAACACAACGACACTCTTGCTCCATAGCAACAGTACGTACTAGGATTTAAATAAGAACTCCTGATTTTAAATGAAATGAAAAACTTTATTTGATAAAACACAGTACCTAGTAGGTACATTAGAATGTGTAAATCAAACATTCATAAATCTCTATAAAGGACTAGGCTCTGATATTTAGGTCAGAACCGGGACCTACTATGCCTCATTTAGGTTTGAACTGAACAATTTCTTTCGCTCGGCGCGCCGACTGCCATGGTCGGCGGCGGCGGCGCGAGAGAATACCCCGGCGGCGGCGGCGCGCCGGCGTGGCGCTCATACCTAGCGCGTCGCGTATTCATAAATGCCTAAACTTGACGTCGTCAAATTTTAATACGGCCTCTTAATAAATTTTTCATAGGCTTTTAGGTATTTTTTGCTCGATTTGTTCGGTAGTAAATAAAATTGTTTATGACAGTTTCTGCATTTAATTTTACACTTTCTGGGCTCGGCGGCAGGCGCGCTTTTTTTTATTACCGGCTAGGACTTTATCGAAGCGAATTGCGTTCAAACTTTTTAATTAAGTGTTCTAAATTCAAAAGTCATTGTGTCACTGTTATTAAGTGTGCCGGAATGACCTACTTTGCTCGCACTAATCGGTGAATCAAGGGCCTCTTCGAATAGATGGGATGAAAAAGAATATTCTATCTATCTCTATTTGGATTGGCCTGCTCTGGAAAACACTCACGTCCTGACTATAATGTAACTTTAAAAATTAAAAACACACTTTACACATCCTAAGTTTTCACAACACATTTATTGGCAGAGAAAAATAAATATTTACAAACATCTTATTTGGCACTAGACACTTATATGAACACCTAATTTGGTATCGATTCTGTTGTTGCATTTTCCAAACTAACCTAATTTGACAGCGCTAAAATTGTAGCTGTCTTTGTCGTTTCAGTTTATGAGAAAGGGACGGCAACATTTTTAGTGCTGTCAGATTAGGTTAGTTTAGAAAAATGCAACAACAGAATCGACAGTATTGACTCACTTGCAATGGTTACAAATAGGTACTACCGTCCACGTCCAGTACACGAATCTATAGGTACTAATTTACTTACGCCCATCTACCGCTTATGTACAAAATCTACAAGAGACATTTCTAAATCTAACAACAAATATAGGTACAAGTTTCATGAAACTACCAAATACAGTATTTACAATCATAATTTCTAGCTAATAAAATAATCCAAATTAAATGGCGAACTCAATTCAATATACCTACTTACTATGAGCATGGTAAAACATTCAGGTCCAAACGTTTCTTTCTTTATTTCAAATATAAATTATT
Source organism: Gandaritis pyraliata (assembly GCA_947859175.1). Lineage (NCBI taxonomy): Eukaryota > Metazoa > Arthropoda > Insecta > Lepidoptera > Geometridae > Gandaritis > Gandaritis pyraliata. The sequence goes on from OX401861.1 coordinate 10,668,509, forward strand.
TTATGAAATCATTGATGTGGACAAAACAAACAGAAAATATTAAGTTGGTAACCTGCCCAATTTTTAGCAAAACATTGCCTCGTCACCTTAGGATTTTGGCAACATTATCATGAAAATATTTTGAAGCTCTTTTACCTAACCATGACAAAACATAAACAAACACATAGGTACATACATATACATAGGTAAATACATATACACACAAAATCTTGATCAATGAGAGAGAGAAAGTTTGCCTATATAATATACATACACATTTTGGTCACAAAATTATGGTATTTAAAGGTGTTTAAAAAATCTTAGACATGTATTTTAAACAAATGATCTAGTTAGTAGTTAAATGAATGAAGACTCGAGCAGATCCGCGACTTGTTTGCTGAATGGTGACTCAACGTACACTACACTACATTCAAGCATACATTGTTCGACACTTTTCAATAAAAACCTGTCAAAAAATGCTTGTCTCGACTCAGTTTTCAAATAAAAATCGATGCGTATTACAGACAGCCAGGATTATAATGCACATACCGCGCTTGTACCTACTCAATACTTATGTGTTTGTTATGTTAGACATGTGTATAGTATAGGTGTGAGATGCACACATGCAGAGCGCAGCTGTGTTGATGCCGGTCTATTTCTTTTTGGGTTTCTTGGGGTTCCGGCTGCGAGACTTGGCCTTGCACAGCGGGCAGATGGGCGCGTTGCGATGGATCTGCTGATGGCATGAGAGGCAGGACTTCATCGGCGGCGGCTGCTGTCTGTGTAGTGTAACCAAACAAACATTCTAATTCTAATTAATAACTCATAGAATATTCATTTATTAAATAGGGAAGCCAGCTTTGTACAGTGCTATATGGAGTTTAATATATTACAATTTTGAGAGCTATAATTGCTCTGTGAAGTATAGCAACCTGCTTTATTACAAAGTTTTTTATTTATTTAATTAATTAGCTAGTAATTTAAAAATTTGACCGAAAAGTTCTTCTTCTTCGAGTCGATTGGCTCCAAAACCGAAAAGTTAAAATTCGTATTGAAATAATTACTTGTAAAAAAACCATACTGTAAATAATAAAAAAAATACTTAGGCGAAATTATATTAAAAGGACAAGTGAGGAAAAGGGTATTAGGAAGAGCTTTAACACCAATTTTCCAATTATCTAGCAGATCCCTGAGTTTACTATCTAGCAGATCCCTGACTTTACAATCTAGCAGATCCCTGACTTTACTATCTAGCAGATCCCTGAGTTTACTATCTAGCAGATCCCTGAGTTTACTTTTTAGCAGATCCCTGAGTTTACTATCTAGCAGATCCCTGACTTTACTATCTAGCAGATCCCTGAGTTTACTATCTAGCAGATCCCTGACTTTACTATCTAGCAGATCCCTGAGTTTACTATCTAGCAGATCCCTGACTTTACTATCTAGCAGATCCCTGAGTTTTCTATCTAGCAGATCCCTGAGTTTACTATCTAGCAGATCCCTGACTTTACTATCTAGCAGATCCCTGAGTTTACTATCTAGCAGATCCCTGACTTTACTATCTAGCAGATCCCTGAGTTTTCTATCTAGCAGATCCCTGAGTTTACTATCTAGCAGATCCCTGACTTTACTATCTAGCAGATCCCTGAGTTTACTATCTAGCAGATCCCTGACTTTACTATCTAGCAGATCCCTGAGTTTTCTATCTAGCAGATCCCTGACTTTACTATCTAGCAGATCCCTGAGTTTTCTATCTAGCAGATCCCTGACTTTACTATCTAGCAGATCCCTGACTTTACTATCTAGCAGATCCCTGAGTTTACTATCTAGCAGATCCCTGACTTTACTATCTAGCAGATCCCTGACTTTACTATTTAGCAGATCCCTGAGTTTTCTATCTAGCAGATCCCTGATTTTACTATCTAGCAGATCCCTGAGTTTACTATCTAGCAGATCCCTGAGTTTACTATCTAGCAGATCCCTGAGTTTACTATCTAGCAGATCCCTGAGTTTACTATCTAGCAGATCCCTGAGTTTACTATCTAGCAGATCCCTGATTTTACTATCTAGCAGATCCCTGAGTTTACTATCTAGCAGATCCCTGATTTTACTATCTAGCAGATCCCTAATTTAATTCCTTATTTTACATCCGTCAATAAAAAAGTTCTACATTTCTTTTATGAAAGTGTACTCATATGAACTCTGAACTGGACTGAAAAAGTTTCGACTTTTAGTAAATTCTGATCGCAATTTTACTAAGACACAAGTGTGGAACGTTTGAACCATACTCTACGGAGATCACGTTACTAAGAGACAAGTGTGGAACGTTAAGTGTCTCAGCTCAAGGATAAAATAAAAGTAACAGAATCAAACCTCAGCGAGACGGTAATGAAATCTTGGTCGAGAGCAGACCTGAACGCAGGCGGCGGCGGCGGCGGCTTGCGCGGCGCCGCCGCCAGGAACGGCAGCGCGCGCGCCGGCGCAGGCGCCGTCGGCAGCGACGGGAACCGGCTGCAACATGCAGGTCTATCTATTAGTACATATTCCTACCTTTGCATTCCACTGCTCAACGTAAACATACACCTCACCCACACATTTGCAGAAGCCACTCCATTGGATGGGGGTCGGCCTATGCTTACGCAAACTCCTTACGTCAGAAATGGCACAGTGTCCTCTGTGTGATAATCATTACATTGTGACGCAGTCACTATGCTCGGTGGGCAAGCTCATGGTCGCAAGTTTTTGATACAAATCAGATGTAGCTATCTATTCTTTCCATGTGTTTGCAGTCGCCTGCTACGACACCCGCAATATGAAATGTGAAGGTCCGATTCGGCCCTATGTGCATTGCTGTATGCTTTATACTGAGCGAGAGTGATCAAGTGCAGGTCCCATGCAAATACTAACTCCGGAGTGATAGGGCTGCCCTCCTCCTCGTGCAAGTCAGGCAGGCGCTCGAGGCCGAGGCACTGCCGCCGCAGCAGGTCTACCTCGGCCTTCAGCGGGCGGTAGTCTTCGTGCAGACGCGAGGCGTTCGACAGCTTGCGAGACATGCTGTCTTCTGTCTGCTTTATCACCGTCTCCATCTGGAATGTTATACAAGTGAGTTTTTAAAATGCTTCCCAATAATGTTTACCTTATATGTACCAACAAGTAAATTGTATGAATGTACGGTACCTGTACCTACTAATATAGGTAAAAAGTACTCATATGCCACTTTGATACCTAAACTTTTTTGTACAAAACCTATTCGTTTACAATGTATTTTTGTTTGTTTACATGTCATTAGAGCAAAAGATATTCTAAATGCTAAATCACATGACTGACTGGACAAAAAGTAAATGAGCACAAACAATTTAGAATAGGATACTAATTCGTCCTTGATAGGATACTCTAGGATACCAAAAATAAAAAAAAACATAAGTTTAAAAAACTAGTAAAACCGACTTCAATTCAACTACCAGCTTCATCATCAGATGATGATGATGACAGTTCATTGGGAATGTTCTAGTCACTATAAACACCACTTAAAAGTCACAGGAAAGCAAAATACGCAATTTCGTGCACGTGGTTGGTGTTGATTCTTTAGAGGAACAACTGGTGGGTTTTTGCTTTTCTCCAATTAAATGCGGTTTGAATGTACAAATACTGGGTTTATTGACAAATTAAAAAAAAGTGTACACAGCACAAAGGGTCCGAAAGTAATGTATTAGCTTATTGAACATTAATAGTAAAAATACGCGAGCATCGTTGCTAGCAGTAAAATGGTAGGCGCTGCGCCGCGCCAGGCATATTTTTTCAGTTATTTCTATTTATAACCCAAACTACTCAACCGATTTTGATGAAAATAAAATGGGACCAATCTGGAAGTATATCTTTTCAGATAAAAAAAAATTTTGAAATCGGTTTATAAATGACGGAGTTCTGAGGTAACAAACATAAAAAAAAAATACAACCGAATTGAGAACCTCCTCCTTTTTGGAAGTTGGTTAAAAATTTAAAGTATTAAAAGTTATGGTGATTGATCTATAAACAAAACCATGGTCATTTCCATGCTTTCTGACCAACAGGATATGTTATTTAGAACACTCTGTGAAACAGTGTGGTTCACCCATAAACTCAACAGTCCAAACAAACAACCGGAAATGTTCCAATTGTTCTCGCAACGCTTTGCCCCTCAACTCTGCACAAACAAACATCTTGATGATTGTTTGTGCACCGATAGCTATTTCAAGATCAGAATATAAATTGTTTGTTCAGCTTTCAATTTGATTTGAAAGAAATATCCAAAACACATAGACTAAACCAATATAGAGATATAGACATAACAGAAAATTGTCTCGTTCAAGTAGGCTATTCTGATTAATAAGGAAATGGATATCAAAACATTCAAAGGAGATGTCAGATTCGATAGTTGAAATCTCCTTCCAAAAGTTCTGATGCAGATCCAACAAGGCTTTCCAAATTAATTAGAATACCCATACAGATCTGCATTAAGCATACAATGCGTGAGACTTAGCTTAGAGGGCAAGGTACAGACTTACAAGTAGGTGAAGGAAGTACAATAGGAAAATGGAATGGTGTTGTTCAAGCTTGCCAGTGGACAGTATAGGATAGGATGGTGTACTGACGGCATTGATATCGGCATGGATCTGGCGCAGCTCCTCGACGTGGCTCATCTTCTCTTGCTGCAGCAGCTCCATCTCGCGCTTGTACTGCGCCAGGCACCGCCCCTCTTGGTCCCCGCTGCGCACCTCGTTCACTATGCTGCGCTTCATGCGCTCAAGGGTAATAGTCTTATTCCTGAAAAACAAACATACACCTCTTGAAAGGAGTTTGAAAATGAAATAGGGACCCACCATAAAAACAATGCTTCGCTTTCAATTACTTCGTTTGGTACCGATGTCGCGTCGAATGTTGACACTTTCATTCAGCTAAAAAACAACGCTGAAACGTGAAGAAAACACAGCCATGTAGCTAACTCCACTCATTATTTCCAGATTTAGTTTCAAGTGTTTATTGATCCAGTCTACAGGTGCCAAAGCTTAGTTTTTCGGCAGAACGATGACTCCTTACCTGATTTCTTTCATGGCTTCTAATTTGTGATATATTTCGCGTTCGTTTTCAGCGGTCATATTTTATTTACACTAAACAAAATAAAAGATCACAGCAATACTATTTTCAAAAAATCACTAACAAACTCCCCTCCAGACCCAGTCTCCTCCATCCACAGACTGAAAATACTCTCCCTCGGCCTCCCAAAAACTGAAAACAAAAACTGCTATGGAGACTAGAGATGGAGAGACTAGAGCCAAACCGCGGTAGGTAGTGCGGTTTCTAGAGGTGGTCGTTAAATCAATTAACTGCTTTTATAAACAACTTTATGCTCGTCAACGAATTAGCTGTTTTACTTCAACGAAATAACCGGTTGAAAATATGAACCTAATATTTCCGTCAACGTCTTCGCACGCAACTCGCGCTGTTTTACTTCAACGAAATAACCGGTTGAAAATATGAACCTAATATTTCCGTCAACGTCTTCGCACGCAACTCGCGCTGTTTTACTTCAACGAAATAACCGGTTGAAAATATGAACCTAATATTTCCGTCAACGTCTTCGCACGCAACTCGCAAGCGAGTAATGAAGCATAGTTCCGATCCTTTTGCACCTATCCCTTTCTTACTCGCACTTCCGTTCTTCCGCGCTAATAAAATTGAAGATTGAATGCCTCACGAAAACCGCACTTATTGCTTGCAAGCTAGAATCTATCTACGTTCAATTTGATAATCCGATTATTTGAAAACCCGTTGACCGATTTAACAGCTTTTTTAACCGGTTAACCATTGAAGAAAAACGGTTACGTTAAATTAATCTAAAAACCCTCAATGACACACCTCTAGCGGTTTCACCTTACAACAAAGACCGACACAGATGACACTTGACTTAAAAAAAAATAAAAGAAAGAACGAAAATGGCCGACCATTGATTGATAGCGGCTTGCTGTCAAAATACTCAAAATAATTTCTGCGCAAAGTAAATTGAAATTTACTTTTCTCAATGCGACGCATCTACTTTTAGACCAGATGAAAACATCGAATCTCATCATAAATGCCGTAAAAAAGCAAGCATAAAGGTCAATTTGCACCTTTGCATAGAGCTTCTTCGTGTCGGGCGCACTGGGTGCACTTCGGAGCAAATAATCAGATGCGAGAATGAGCGACGAAGGCGAAGATCCGTCGTCGCCGCGGCACAAGCGCAAGATCAAGAAAGTGATGGTTCTGTCGTCCGCGTCCAGTTCAGATTCCGATGATAGCGGCCCCACCACCTCGACGCGCAGAAAGAGAATGAGGGTGATCAGCGAATAGCGTAATTGTCAAGTGGTGATTATCGTAGGAGCTTCAAATTTAATGAGTCGTGGCTTGTGTTCTTGTCTCGCAGGTGCTGAGCGAGGAAGACAGCGACAGCAGCAGCGGCAGCTGGGCGGTGGGAGCCATCCGACGGCGGCGCGCGCTGCCTGGCCTGCGTGACTCGGATGGCGAGAGCTACTCCTCGGGCTGGGCCACCGACCAGTCGGACGCGCCCGCGGTCTCCGCCACTCCGTCTACTTCCGCCGCACCCTCCAAATCCCCCTCCAATAAGGCCCCGAAAGCTGCATCTGGATTTAGCTCTGATAGTTCAGAAGGCAATTCCGAGAAATGTTCTATTTGTCTAATGAAATTCTTGAACCAGGAAGTTGGGACGCCTCAGAACTGTGAGCACATATTCTGCTTGGACTGCATCACGGAGTGGTCCAGGAATATGAACACATGCCCTGTGGATCGCATCATATTTAATTCAATAGTGGTCCGTGCTTGTGCTGGTGGAAGAGTGTTGCGCACGGAGGTAGTGAAGGTGGAGGAGCGCCGCCCTTCCTTGGAAATGATGATCATGGAAGATCCTACTGTGTGTGAGGTATGACCTAAATGTAGTTACATGTAGTACAAATGTAGTTACTTACAGGTACTTAATTGCATTGTTTTCATCTGGTTGCAATTGATCCAATACTATTATTCTGAATAACCCTCAGTTTAGTTTCCTGTGGTATTTCTTGGAGGTAGGTATGATTAAACATATGAATTATTCACAAAGCAGTATGCAATCCATGGCATCATTCTCTGCTATTGCAATATTTGTGGCCTGTTCTGTTCCACTCGCATGATATACTATGTGTAGTTTTGTACCCGTCTATGTGATTGCAAATTGTGTATCTGTGCAGATCTGCCATAATGCAGACCATGAGGAGTCCATGCTACTGTGTGATGGCTGCGACCTCGGCTTCCACATGCAATGCCTTACTCCTCCACTCACTCGGGTAAGCATATCTGCATTCAGCATTTACATAAATGCCATTTTATAAAAGGAGTAGACCTTAATATAGTTTTTCATTTTTCAATATCATCACAACCTTATTACAGATTCCGGAAGATCAATGGCTATGCAGGTACTGCAATAATGTTTGGAGGTCAGCAGTGCTGGAGACCCACGACGGACCGATTCGGGCAACCCGAGAAGCTGAGCGCTGGAGCAATGTTAATGTATCTGTCCTCGTACCGTCCACGTCGCGCTCGGGGCCCCCTACTTCTCGCCCTGCGGCCTCCTCATCTCGCCCTGCAGCCTCCACATCTCGCCCCACACCCTCCTCGTCCCATAGCTCGAGAGCTCATGGAGGGGCCTCGAGCTCGACGCGCCGCATCACCACTCGCACCAGGAAACGGAAGTATAAGAGAAGGACCAGAACCGTCATCGTCGAATATAAAGTGGAGGGCGAGGGGAAGATTCCCATCACCAAGACAAGAAGGATCAAGACTAGGCTCAAAAAGAGAAAGGTGGGTTTGGCACTCGGACTACATGCCCAGGCTTACAATTATCGTTTTGCGGAGTAAACACCGTCGCAAGTGGCACTCACCACCACTAGTAATAGAGGAACTTGTTAACTTGCAGGTGAAAAAGCGTCAGCCGCGCACGGCTGCGCGGCGCACGCACGTGTTGGCGAGCGTGCGCGCCAAGCTGGCCACCATCCGCAGCGAGGGCCGAGGGGGGGCGGCGGAGCGGGGCGAGCTGTCGGCGCAGCGCGCGTGCGCCGGCATCCCTGCCCTCAGTCTGTTCGGCGCTAGCCATCAGCTCGATTACTTTGAGGAGGACGACGAGCATGGCTCGGAAGGCGCCAGCACGGCCGTCGCCGCCAGACCGACTTCGGCCATACTGAGCGCTTACAGACAGGTTATTGAGCACGTAACATGCCTCTCAACAGAAAAACTTTTCATGCCAAAACAGTTGACTAATCTTGTGCATGAATAACTGAATAGCAAAAGTAACATAATAGTAAATTAAAATAAAATCTCTTGTATATTTTTGGTGGTGACATTATCATGACAACTCCTTGTATTATAATTAAGACTTCTTCATAGTTCTTCTTCATGAATGGATCCCAACCAAACTTCATAAAACTTTGGAACTAGGTTAAACTTATTTTTATCAAAAATGGGGATATTTATGTAAGTCACTAACACAACACAACACAGGCACGACGGAAGATGGTCACGATTCCATCGCCGAGCCACGCCAGCTCCGCGCCGGACATTCTATCGAACATTCTCGAGAGCCAGACGCTGCTGCACTCCAGGCGTTCCGTGGTGTCGCTCACCGTCGGCGGCAGTCTCAACATCGAGCTACAAACGCACGGAACAGAACAAACACAGAACTCTGGAAAGGGTCCCCCAGTAGTGGACAAAGATAAGCCTCTAGTGGAGAAGAAGGGAGTGGATCTGACGAAGGCTGAAGGTGCCCGGCAAGCGCCCATGTACCCGGGCCAAGGACGCGGCTGGGGCGGGGGCTATCGCTACCCGCGAGAACAGAATAACCAGCATCACAATCAAAATCATGGCAATCAAGGTAAATTCAACAAGTGTAAAAGGTTACTTGAGTCTGTATCCATGGACAAGTGTTTGTCTATTGTTTTGTTGGTCGGTAAGTTACTGCGGCACCAACATACAGCTACACTCCTGCAGGCTTCTATCACAGGCTCGGAGCTGACTTCTGTCAGGCGCTGGTCTCCCAACTCTTGCTACTGAACATTATCTTCCACTCTTTATTTAATACTAGCAGTTACCCCCGACTTCGTCCACGACAAAAATAGATATAACCTAAAAAAAGCGGAAAATGTAGCCTGTTAATAATAATGTGTTAATCCAGGTTACAAACTAAAATATATTCCAAGTTTCATCCAAATCGGACCAGTAGTTACAGCGAGATTGAAACACAATTGAAACATCTAAACTTTGACATTTTTAATAGTAGTAGGTTTTGTGTTATACATAATTTGGAACTTAGTAAATCGTGCAGTAGGTATTATTAGGATTGTGTATTGTTTGAAAGGGTACGGTCGCGGCGGCTACGACAACGGGTTCGGCGGCGCCCCGCGCGCCCCCCCCGGCCCCTTCGACCGACGAGACGACAATAACGGACCGTTCAACGACTACGACAATCGGAGGCCGAACCACTACGCCAATGATGACGACCCGTGGCATCATAGAAATAGGTCACTGTTACAACTAAATCTATTTATCCTCATTCTCTAAACACTAAAAATACTTTCTTTTTTTCCATCTTCAATGTTGGCAATGGTAGCGAACAGTGCACAGCTACTAAATGCTGTTTTATTTTACTGTATTTAATTCAATCATAACATTGATTAAACCAACATTAATGTATTATTATTACTTTCCCAAAGGAGACCCGACCAGAACCGAGGGCCGAACCACCAGAGGCACGAGGAGCGTCGGTTCAGCGGCGGCCCCGCGTGGCGCGCCCCCCGCCCCGCCGCAGCCGGGCCCCCACACCGGCAGTCGTTCGGAGGCTTTGAGAACCCCCTCGACATGCGGATGGGGCACGAGGCGGGGCCTCCCTCGGTCGGCTACTCGCGCGCCCTTCCCTCGTTCGCGGAGCCCCCGCAGGACAAGCCGCAGCCCTACCAGCCGCTGCCCCGCCCACCGAGCTTCGACTTCGAGGTCGCTCCAGCACTCGAGGAGGCGGCGGGAGAAGGAGACGAGGACGAGCGGAGCGATGAGGGACTCATCATCGACACCGAGAAGTACGACCCCACTGAACCCACACACGACGACGACAGCGGCGACGAGCAGCGCGCCGTCCCGCCCTCCCCGCTCCCGCCGCCCCCCTCGCCGCCGCCGCCGCCGCTGCCTCCGGACGCGGCCTCCGTGGACGCGATCCTGGCGGGCATCAGCTCGAGCGGGCTGAACGTGCCGGCCGATATCCTCGACTCGGCGGTGCGGCAGGCGCTCGAGGAGCACCGCGCGCTGCTGGGCCCCGCCGCGGAGGGCGACTGTCCCAACTTCTCCATCTACTCCGCCACCAGCGTGCACATTGCCAGCGACTGCGGCCGCCCCGCGCCCGCCGCGCCGCCGCCCGCGCCCGCCGCGCCGTCGACCCCGCGCCGGGACAGCCTCGAGGACCTCGTGCAGCAGGACGGCGACCTGACCCCGCCACCGCCCCCCGACCCCGCCGAGAGGTCCCTGCAGGAGTACAAGGCGAAGGTGTCGAAGCGGTGTCCGATCACGACGAGCACGCGCAACCCGATCAAGATCAAGCTGGTCACACCCTCGCTGATCAAGCGGCACGTGTCGCTCTACGACGACGAGGACGTCGACCCCGACACCCAGCCCCCCCAGCTCCTGGAGCCCCCGCAGCCGCCGGCGAACGACGACGAACCCGCAGGACACGAGCGGATCGAGGATGAGAAGATCCCGAGCGAGCTGGAAGTGGAGCAGCCGACGACCCCCGACGACAAGGAGCATGGTGGCCGGCGCTCGCCGAGCAGCGCGCACCTCAGCGACGAGGACGCGACCCCTGACGACAAGGAGGAGGTGGACGACGACAAGGAGGAGGTGGACGACGACGTCAGCGGCGACGAGCTCGGCAACAAGGACAAGAGCAAGTCCGACTCGGAGGGGTCCGCCTCCACCCGCTCGGGCTCGCCCGCGCGCGCCGCCATGATGACAGAGTCCATCAGCGAGACCGAGGACGAGCGCTCCTACACGCCCTGCCTCGACGAGCACAAGGAGGCGCCGCCCGCAGACCCCGCAGGCCCCGCAGACCCCGCAGGCCCCGCAGACCAGGTGATCGAGGAACTCGGCACCGAGCTCATCTCCGAGGAGGAGGCGCAGGACATGTTCTCGGAAGGCTCGCCCGCGCCTCTCACGCAGCCCGAGTCAGCCCCCGCCGCGCTGCCCGAGGACGGCGAGATCCTCGACAAGCGGCCCAAGGACGACTCCAAGAAGAAGCGTCGCAAGGAGGCCAAGAAGGAGGCGCGCGCGAAGGGCCGCAAGCGCGGCGACGTCACCTTCAAGAAGATCGGCAAGGGCAAGGAGCGCAACTACCGCGACCGCGACAAGAACAAGGACAAGCGGCGCTCCCTCAGCTCGAGCGGGTCGCGCGACCGGCGCCGGCGCAAGGACAAGCGCAAGGACCTCGAGCGCTACGACGTGCGCACGCTGCTCTCCGAGCGCCGCCGCCGCGCCAAGGACGCCTTCGGCCGCGACGTGTCCCCCGCCCCCAGCGAGCCAGAGCGCCGCGCCTCCTCCTCGCCCTCCCCGCGCCGCGCCCGCCTCTTCTCACCGTCTCCGGTGCGGCGGCGTGCCTCGTCCTCGCCGCGCCGCCTGCGACACTCTCCGTCCCCGAGGCGCGCTCGCATCTCGCCCGAGCCCCCGCGACGGCGAATCTCTCCATCGCCCCCGCGACGGCGAATCTCTCCATCGCCCTCGCGACGGCGAATCTCTCCATCGCCCCCGCGACGACGAGCCTCTCCATCGCCCCCGCGACGACGAGCCTCTCCTTCGCCCCCGCGACGACGAGCTTCGCCTTCGCCCCCGCGACGACGAGCTTCGCCTTCGCCCCCGCGTCGGGCCCCGTCGGCCGCGTCGATGCGTCGCTCGCCGAGCCCGAAGCGACGCCGGAAGCGCTCCGGCTCGCGCGCCAAGGCGCCGCGACGCAGGACCTCCACGTCGAAGGCTCGCAAGCGGCGCCGCTCCCCCTCCCCCGCACCCACTCCCAAGCCAGTGAAGGCTAAGAAGAAGAAGCGCGCCCGACCATCCCGCGCCGACTCGAAGGCGCGCTCCCCGGCGGCTGCGGCGGCGGCGGTGGCGGTGGCGGCCGTGCGGCGACGTTCGCTGCGACGAAAGCGCGTGCGGCGACGCTCCCCCTCCCCCTCGCCCCCGGCGGCGGCGGCGCCCCCCGCGTGGTCCCCCCCGCGGGCCCTCTCGCCCCGCACGCCGCCCCCCGCCCTGCCGGTGCCGCTCGAGGAGCGCCGGCGCCGCCGCGACATGGAGCGCGCACATCGACGTCTCAGAGAAGCCACCGGACCTTCCAAGGAGGTGAGTCATCCGAGTCACCGGCATCCTTCCGCCGTTATTGAATTAGATGATGAAGGAGCAATGATTGAATCGTCGACAGGTGTTCACGTCCGGCGACAACATCCTGGTGAGCGTGAGCTTCAAGGAGGCGGCGCGCGCGGAGGGCGCAGGCCGGCGCGCGCGGCGCCTCTCTCGGCGGCGGCGGCGCGCGGCGCCCGACGCGGGGCCCAAGCCAGTCGCCATCATCGACCTGGAGCGCTCGCCCTTCAGGGAACTCACGCCCTCGCCGAAGGTAACACCACCTCATTATGTAAGCTTCAACGGTTTCAGCTGGTCGCTATCATGGACTTGCAGCCGTTGGAGGAGCTATTTCAGCAACGAACTGCTAAATAGTTTTAAAATGTTTAACTGGTTCCTATGAATGTGTTGGATGCAGCATGTGATCGTGTTATCGGACGACGAGGCGGAGAGCTCGTCCGCGGCCCCCGCGCCCGTCGCACCCGAGCCGGCCCCCGCGCAGGGCCAGGGGCCGAAGACGCCCCCCGACCCGAGAGAAGCCGCGCCCGCAGTTGAAGCGTCCCCGCCTGCGCCGGCGCCTGAAGGTAACATCGCATCCGTGTACATTAGTACATCAATACCTACTAGGTAAGGTACTGGTTCAATTGCCTTTTCATCTAGGAAGTGTTCAAAGCTCATTTTTAAGTGTTCCGCTCCAGTTATGGAAAAACGGAACAATTATGGTCTCACTCGGTGTCCATCTGTCACATCCGCCAGAGCTAAACCGTACAAGCTAGAGAGTTCAAATTTGTACATAATTATATTATCTGTGCATGTACCGAGCGGATACTTTGAGAAACTTTACATGACACCGAACCAGTACTCGAATGTCAAACGCACTACGCACTGTCAAACTGACATGACAGCATCCTCTAGCCAATTGGCGCTGCTAATCCAGTTCGTTCATTTTATCCTGTTAATTATTCGGGATAAAGAGTAGCCTTTGTGTCAGTCCAGGTTACGAACTATATATATATATGCAAAGTTTCATCCAACTTGGTTCAGTAGTTTCGACGTGATTGAAACACAAACTTCTAAACATTCGCATTTATAATATTAGTGGGATCTAATATAAAATATCCTGATAGTTGAGGTACAATAAAGAGTTTAGTATGTAAGTATGTTAGTAGTGAGTACATGGAGTGTGTGATCCCTTAGCGTCGGAAGGTCGCGGTCCGCTGACGCCGCCCGAGCCGCCCGACTCGCCCGACGCGTACGACCCCTACGAGCCCACGCGCTCCGCGTCCGGCTCCCCCGCCGCGCCCCCCCCGCCCGCGCCGAGCCCCGCGCCCCCCGCGACCCTCACCGAGCGCCCCTCGATGACGCTGGAGGCGGCGCAGAAGACTAACCTATCCGCCGATGAAGTATTAGACCGACGGCCGCTCTCGCCTATCGAAAAGGTAACCGACGTACGCCTGCACCTGCACCGCAGCCGGCATATGGCACCCACTGGAGCGCCTGGTTGTAGGAGGTGCGCGTGCAACCCTGACCTGACTGGTGATTAATGATTGTGCTCCTTGAATGTAGCTCGAGCGCGACTTGGGATCTCATCACAGAAGCTGGTGCTAGTGGCAGTAGTACCGGCGACGTGCTCCAGCGTCAGCTCCGGCGGCCTCCTCGCGGACCGACCTGGATCCTTGATTCATGTTTTTGAGTTGAATGGCTCGTTCGGTGCAAGAGCGAGCCGGCGCGGTGATGTCTCGGGGTGCATTGTTGTTTGCGTGCCGCAGGTCATGGCGCTCCTGCAGTCGACGCGCGACGAGTCCCCCGAGGCGCCGGTGGCGCGCGCGGCGGGCGCCTCGCCCCCCGCGCTGCCCTCGCCCCCCGCACCCCTGCTGGCGCCCCCCGCGCCCCCCCCGGCCCCGGCCGCCGCCGCCGCGCCCCGCGTGCTGCTCCCCGAGGTGCCGCGCGCGCCGCCGAAGCTGTTCCTGGCTAAGCCCTCGCCGATCAAGTCGGACCCCATCAAACCCATGCCGGTGCGTCCTCCACTATGCCAGCCAGGAGCGAGGGTGCACCGTGCGGTACTTTGTTCTCGCTATCCGAACTTCCGGATGCGATTGAACAACGTGGTGTATCGGAGTTACCTCCCTGTGCTCATCCTATTGATATTAGAATAAAAGAATGAAGACGCCTAGTTCCTGATGAATGTTAATGTTCCAGCAAGCGACGAAGCTATCCCGACTGCCCCTGCCGGCCGTGGTGTGCGGCGTGCGGCGCCGCTCGCTGTCGCCGGGGGGTGCGGGGGGCGCCTCGCCCTACTCGCCGGGCTCCTCCGACTTCGGAGACCTGTTCGAGCCGCCGCAGCCCCTGTACAAGCGCGCGCACAAGCGGAACGGGAAGAAGCGCAACAAAAGTAACGTCGCGTTCACAATCTACTTGTAGAACGCTATTCTAATGTGCTAATGTAATGACCAGCCGCGTGCATTACGCAGTGGGCTCCGCACAACACTGAAACCGTGATCGTTTACATTTAACAGACAACTTTGTCCGTGCTGTTTGTACCTTTCGACCTTTCAAATCGAATCAATTAAGAATTTATAACAATTGCATTATTTGAAGAAGACGCGTTGTGTAACATAAGATTGCACTGCGTCCATCACGCTGAGTAGGATGCCATTGCACTGCGTCCATCACGCTGAGTAGGATGCTATTGCACTGCGTCCATCACGCTGAGTAGGATGCCATTGCACTGCGTCCATCACGCTGAGTAGGATGCCATTGCACTGCGTCCATCACGCTGAGTAGGATGCCATTGCACTGCGTCCATCACGCTGAGTAGGATGCCATTGCACTGCGTCCATCACGCTGAGTAGGATGCCATTGCACTGCGTCCATCACGCTGAGTAGGATGCCATTGCACTGCGTCCATCACGCTGAGTAGGATGCCATTGCACTGCGTCCATCACGCTGAGTAGGATGCCATTGCACTGCGTCCATCACGCTGAGTAGGATGCCATTGCTCTGCGTCCATCACGCTGAGTAGGATGCCATTGCACTGCGTCCATCACGCTGAGTAGGATGCCAGATATTCCTATTGAATTTGTAATCAGAATATTGGAATTCCATTCGATTGTAATTGTGAATTAACTTTCCAGACAAAACAACAGTGGACGTGAAGCTGGATGACGATCACCTACAGATCCTCGACGAGCTGCCGAGCTCCGCCGTCGAGATGCAAGTCAAGTCCAAGGTGAGTAGCACGCACCTCACACGGAGCCCTTCACTACATCTGTAGAGAGGCATCGCTATTGTTTGTAACTCGGTGGCCGTGTTGTGTCGTGTGCAGTTCCTGAAGAAGCTGAACCGGCAGGAGCGCGTGGTGGAGGAGGTGAAGCTGGTGCTGAAGCCGCACTACAACAAGAAGCACGTCTCCAAGGACGAGTACAAGCACATCCTGCGCCGCGCCGTGCCCAAGGTGCGTACCTAACGCCTCCACTCCAGTCTAGTCTAGTCCAGTCTAGTCTAGGGGATATACGCAGCTTACGAATCTAACGACACACAAGTTGTCGCTTATCGTTTTATATATATATATATATATATATATATATTGCAGGATATTATTTTGACCCTCGTTTGTTCGAGTGAGTGGCCCATTCTGGCGACGCGAGTTCTTAGGCCGCCTTGAGACCTCCGTCGTGCGTGGCTTAACGAGTGCTAGAGCCGGGGCCGATAGTTTAACGAGTGCTAGAGCCGGGACCGATAGTTTAACGAGTGCTAGAGCCGGGACCGATAGTTTAACGAGTGCTAGAGCCGGGACCGATAGTTTAACGAGTGCTAGAGCCGGGGCCGATAGTTTAACGAGTGCTAGAGCCGGGGCCGATAGTTTAACGAGTGCTAGAGCCGGGACCGATAGTTTAACGAGTGCTAGAGCCGGGACCGATAGTTTAACGAGTGCTAGAGCCGGGACCGATAGTTTAACGAGTGCTAGAGCCGGGGCCGATAGTTTAACGAGTGCTAGAGCCGGGGCCGATAGTTTAACGAGTGCTAGAGCCGGGACCGATAGTTTAACGAGTGCTAGAGCCGGGGCCGATAGTTTAACGAGTGCTAGAGCCGGGGCCGATAGTTTAACGAGTGCTAGAGCCGGGGCCGATAGTTTAACGAGTGCTAGAGCCGGGACCGATAGTTTAACGAGTGCTAGAGCCGGGGCCGATAGTTTAACGAGTGCTAGAGCCGGGACCGATAGTTTAACGAGTGCTAGAGCCGGGGCCGATAGTTTAACGAGTGCTAGAGCCGGGGCCGATAGTTTAACGAGTGCTAGAGCCGGGACCGATAGTTTAACGAGTGCTAGAGCCGGGGCCGATAGTTTAACGAGTGCTAGAGCCGGGACCGATAGTTTAACGAGTGCTAGAGCCGGGGCCGATAGTTTAACGAGTGCTAGAGCCGGGACCGATAGTTTAACGAGTGCTAGAGCCGGGACCGATAGTTTAACGAGTGCTAGAGCCGGGGCCGATAGTTTAACGAGTGCTAGAGCCGGGGCCGATAGTTTAACGAGTGCTAGAGCCGGGACCGATAGTTTAACGAGTGCTAGAGCCGGGGCCGATAGTTTAACGAGTGCTAGAGCCGGGACCGATAGTTTAACGAGTGCTAGAGCCGGGGCCGATAGTTTAACGAGTGCTAGAGCCGGGACCGATAGTTTAACGAGTGCTAGAGCCGGGGCCGATAGTTTAACGAGTGCTAGAGCCGGGACCGATAGTTTAACGAGTGCTAGAGCCGGGACCGATAGTTTAACGAGTGCTAGAGCCGGGGCCGATAGTTTAACGAGTGCTAGAGCCGGGGCCGATAGTTTAACGAGTGCTAGAGCCGGGACCGATAGTTTAACGAGTGCTAGAGCCGGGGCCGATAGTTTAACGAGTGCTAGAGCCGGGACCGATAGTTTAACGAGTGCTAGAGCCGGGGCCGATAGTTTAACGAGTGCTAGAGCCTGGACCGATAGTTTAACGAGTGCTAGAGCCGGGGCCGATAGTTTAACGAGTGCTAGAGCCGGGGCCGATAGTTTAACGAGTGCTAGAGCCGGGACCGATAGTTTAACGAGTGCTAGAGCCGGGGCCGATAGTTTAACGAGTGCTAGAGCCGGGGCCGATAGTTTAACGAGTGCTAGAGCCGGGACCGTGAGGTCAGAGACAAGATAAGTGACGTTTGAGTTGATGCCTGAGAGACGCGCGTGTGGCTAATGGCGTCCATGAGAGTCCGCCGCTCTGTGTGACTATGTGCAGTTTAATTTAGGTTTGGATAATTGTTTCAGATCTGCCACAACAAAACCGGGGAGATAAACCCCATGAAAATACAATCATTAGTAGAGGCGTACGTCAAAAAATTCAGAAAAAAACGCAAGTTAGGGCAATAGTGAATGTAGTCTAGGAAATGTAGGTAAGGTATAAATACAGTGTAGTGTTATGTAGTATAGTGCAGTGCAGTGCAGTGCAGTGCAGTGCAGTGCAGTGCAGTGCAGTGCAGTGCAGTGCAGTGCAGTGCAGTGCAGTGCAGTGCAGTGCAGTGCAGAGACCGACCGACGCGACGCGGACTCAATCAGATATTCTATCATATTATGTAATTATAATTTATAATGTTAAATGTATTTTACTTGAACATTTTATTATTTAAATAAAATAGTATTTAATTTTTAACTTCATTGTATTATTTCATTGGCAGCTCAAATACCTACTTAGTTAATTATTGTGGTACTTTATATTATACAATGCACGCTCTCTTGTGATCGAGATGTTTCCAAACGAGTTCAGTAAAACAACGTATTTTCCACTAAGAGTTTTTTATTTTATTAAAAAAGTAGTTACAAATGAAAGACTTAAGGGCGGCTTGCATCAGAATCGCTAAACGCGTTTAACTATTAAATAGTATTTGGCGAGTTGTCAAGTCATATAATTACGTCAAATTTAAATCTATTTAGCTGTTAAACACGTTTAGTGATTCTGGTGCAAGCCGCCCTAAGAATTGTCATGTCATGGTGCTCCTGAAAATATACTAATGAATTTTGACTAAAATGATGTTATAAAATATAAATTACTAGCAGTTACCCGCGACTTCGTACGCGTCTACAGTTTCCGTGTACGAGCGGATACTTTGAGAACCTTGACATTACACCGAACTCGTACCTACTGGAATGTCAAACGCTAGTTGTTAGACCAAAGAGGTAGTACTACGCCCTGTCAAACTGACGTGACATGACATGACAATGAAATCCTCTTGCCAATTGACGCTGCTAATCCTTTTCGTTCATTTTATTCTAATAAAAAATCCTTTAAGAATAAAATAATAATATCCTTTTTTTTAATTATTCGGGATAAAAAGTAGCCTATGTGTCAATCCAGGTTACGAACTATATATATGCCAAGATTCATCCAAGTTAGTTCAGTAGTTTAGACGTGATTGAAACTCAAACATCCAAACATCTAAACTTTCGCATTTATAATATTAGTAGGATAGTGTGTAATGTAATGAGGCACGATGGAGGCTAGCTCATTCTAAAATAGTGTTCAACGCTGGAACATGAGTATTCTAAGTGATACAGTAACATAACTTCACTATTAAAAAATCTAGCCTATAAAAAAGGAACAAAGGAGGAAAGTTCAAAGCCTCGAAACCAACCGCACCGCGGCCCTTCTCTACAACTAATAATATCCATTCAGATTGCACCAACATCAAATCCCCGCTTACTGCTCGAGTATTGTGCGCAGGCGGCATTCACATCGACGGGTAGATTGAGGGCGCCAAGAGAAGAGGCTGGATCTACTTGGCGGGCGCGAAGCCGATGCGTTTGTTGGCGACGTCGAACTCCGTGTAGTAGCGGCCGATGAACACGTCGCCCAGGATCCACAGCGGGCCCAGCGGCGCCGGCACGTCCAGCCCCATGAAGCCCGACAGGCACACCGTCTTACCGAACTGAGAGATCTGCACAACAATATTATATATATCTACCCCCCCGCACAACTCTCTCACATTACATTACATTACCCGCCATGCTACTCCCCGTCACCCCGCCCAGCGAATCCCTTCGCTGTACTGGCAGATTCATACCTGCTGCGTGGAACAGTACCTACATGGTATAGTACCTGCTTAGACAGGTAGGTATATGTATATCATGTAATGGACAAGTGGGAAGGGCTGCAGACATCACATGTAATGGACAAGTGGGAAGGGCTGCAGACATCACATGTAATGGACAAGTGGGAAGGGCTGCAGACATCACATGTAATGGACAAGTGGGAAGGGCTGCAGACATCACATGAAATGGACAAGTGGGAAGGGCTGCAGACATCACATGTAATGGACAAGTGGGAAGGGCTGCAGACATCACATGAAATGGACAAGTGGGAAGGGCTGCAGACATCACATGTAATGGACAAGTGGGAAGGGCTGCAGACATCACATGTAATGGACAAGTGGGAAGGGCTGCAGACATCACATGTAATGGACAAGTGGGAAGGGCTGCAGACATCACATGTAATGGACAAGTGGGAAGGGCTGCAGACATCACATGTAATGGACAAGTGGGAAGGGCTGCAGACATCACATGTAATGGACAAGTGGGAAGGGCTGCAGACATCACATGTAATGGACAAGTGGGAAGGGCTGCAGACATCACATGAAATGGACAAGTGGGAAGGGCTGCAGACATCACATGTAATGGACAAGTGGGAAGGGCTGCAGACATCACATGAAATGGACAAGTGGGAAGGGCTGCAGACATCACATGTAATGGACAAGTGGGAAGGGCTGCAGACATCACATGTAATGGACAAGTGGGAAGGGCTGCAGACATCACATGTAATGGACAAGTGGGAAGGGCTGCAGACATCACATGTAATGGACAAGTGGGAAGGGCTGCAGACATCACATGAAATGGACAAGTGGGAAGGGCTGCAGACATCACATGTAAAAGACAAGTGGGAAGGGCTGCAGACATCACATGAAATGGACAAGTGGGAAGGGCTGCAGACATCACATGTAATGGACAAGTGGGAAGGGCTGCAGACATCACATGAAATGGACAAGTGGGAAGGGCTGCAGACATCACATGTAATGGACAAGTGGGAAGGGCTGCAGACATCACATGAAATGGACAAGTGGGAAGGGCTGCAGACATCACATGAAATGGACAAGTGGGAAGGGCTGCAGACATCACATGTAATGGACAAGTGGGAAGGGCTGCAGACATCACATGAAATGGACAAGTGGGAAGGGCTGCAGACATCACATGTAATGGACAAGTGGGAAGGGCTGCAGACATCACATGTTAGGTACATATTTAAGTACTATCGGCAAAATTTCCGCCTTACCACTTTTGAAACTGTTTCGCTTGCAAGCAGTTAGCTACCTGACCCCGCCTTTTTCTTTTGTCTTATTATTTTGACCAACCAGAGACCTAAACATCTATTTATTTTTATGATGGTCCATTGTTTTCATAACTTTTACACCCGAAATAATTTGCTTCTATTGGTATTCAAAAATTAACGGCTAGTCGTTTTACGGGAAATGCATCCTTAAGGTGGTAAGGTAGAACTTTTGCTGATGGTACATAGGTTAGTATCAGTAGCGGCGCTGGCCGTTATTGCGCACAAGTACTGAGGTGGGGGCGTAGCGCCGATTGTAAGTTTGAATGTGTCTTAAGTTTGTGACTTTAAAGTGAATATGCCTAGAAGAAATACTGTTTTGAAAAGACGGCAAGGAAAATGGTTTATGACAACTTGTTCCCCACAAACTTGTTAAAAATTATGTCTTAGGTACCTACCTACTATAAATGATTGGCATTGGAGATAAACTACTATTTATTAAAGTAGAGGTGAGTAGTATTAGTTGCGTGCGCGACAGTAGGTACTCGTGCGCAGCTATCCTCCACATTTCGTACAGCGCCAGACTTACAATTTGACATTACATTACAATAATGTCAGTAACGTTATTTAGCTAATAATTAATTAGAGTTCTAAGTACACCGTAAAATGTTTTACGATGAACAAAGAATGCGTTGAATTTATGAACAGAATTGCCGTTTTGTTAGAGTTATCATTTTGTAAACTGTTTAACGCTTGTTTTATCTTGGATGGTGATAGTTTACGATTTAGTTAGTTCACGTGTTATGCTCTACTTAAAAACCAATAAATATAAATATTGTTATAAATTATAATGAGTGCATTATAACCTGTACGGTTTAAGCAAACCGCACAATATTCCTGCATGTTCTCGCGGGTCAGCACTTTAGGCTGAGGCGTGTTGTCGTGATCAAACCACGAACCAAACCAGTTGAAAACTATAACTGAGATCGACAGCACGTCTTAGCTGCGATCACAACACAACTCATAACGTACCTACTTAACAAATATATACTACAAAACAATTAAACAACTATTTTACTACAACCACGAACTTTATAAGATTGTAGGATACAGCTCCTACATCTTAGTTTTTTTTTTTTAAATTGTTTTGTAGTATATATTTGTTAAGTAGGTACGTTATGAGTTGTGTTGTGATCGCAGCTAAGACGTGCTGTCGATCTCAGTTATAGTTTTCAACTGGTTTGGTTCGTGGTTTGATCACGACAACACGCCTCAGCCTAAAGTGCTGACCCGCGAGAACATGCAGGAATATTGTGCGGTTTGCTTAAACCGTACAACCTATAACAATTAAATTAGTTCTGTAAAAAAAATTTTGGCTTTTTTTTAAATAGGGGCTAAGGTTTTGGTCACGTAGTGAATATCCAGGATGGGTGGATTAGGGTAGGTTCTGTTACCCTCAGCACGTAGTCCGCGGGGTGCAGCGTGAAGGTGGTCCCGCCGATGGAGAAGGCGACGTCGGGCAGGCGCGGCAGCATGCTGCACTCGAACATGTACTGTCCGCCCACCAGCGGCGTGGCGCCCAGCGCCTGGTTCAGCGCCGTCACCTCGGCCGACGGCCCGCCGATCAGCGACGTGCCCGTGTCCGCGATGGCTTGGCAACCCTGCGCAAGGGACGGTATACTAGAGTACAGCACCGCGCCAGCCCTGCGCGGGGACGTTATACTAGAGTACAGCACCGCGCCAGCCCTGCGCGAGGGACGGTATACTAGAGTACAGCACCGCGCCAGCCCTGCGCGGGGACGTTATACTAGAGTACAGCACCGCGCCAGCCCTGCGCGAGGGACGGTATACTAGAGTACAGCACCGCGCCAGCCCTGCGCGGGGACGTTATACTAGAGTACAGCACCGCGCCAGCCCTGCGCGAGGGACGGTATACTAGAGTACAGCACCGCGCCAGCCCTGCGCGGGGACGTTATACTAGAGTACAGCACCGCGCCAGCCCTGCGCGAGGGACGGTATACTAGAGTACAGCACCGCGCCAGCCCTGCGCGGGGACGTTATACTAGAGTACAGCACCGCGCCAGCCCTGCGCGAGGGACGGTATACTAGAGTACAGCACCGCGCCAGCCCTGCGCGGGGACGTTATACTAGAGTACAGCACCGCGCCAGCCCTGCGCGAGGGACGGTATACTAGAGTACAGCACCGCGCCAGCCCTGCGCGAGGGACGGTATACTAGAGTACAGCACCGCGCCAGCCCTGCGCGGGGACGTTATACTAGAGTACAGCACCGCGCCAGCCCTGCGCGGGGACGTTATACTAGAGTACAGCACCGCGCCAGCCCTGCGCGGGGACGTTATACTAGAGTACAGCACCGCGCCAGCCCTGCGCGGGGACGTTATACTAGAGTACAGCACCGCGCCAGCCCTGCGCGGGGACGTTATACTAGAGTACAGCACCGCGCCAGCCCTGCGCGAGGGACGGTATACTAGAGTACAGCACCGCGCCAGCCCTGCGCGAGGGACGGTATACTAGAGTACAGCACCGCGCCAGCCCTGCGCGGGGACGTTATACTAGAGTACAGCACCGCGCCAGCCCTGCGCGGGGACGTTATACTAGAGTACAGCACCGCGCCAGCCCTGCGCGGGGACGTTATACTAGAGTACAGCACCGCGCCAGCCCTGCGCGGGGACGTTATACTAGAGTACAGCACCGCGCCAGCCCTGCGCGAGGGACGGTATACTAGAGTACAGCACCGCGCCAGCCCTGCGCGAGGGACGGTATACTAGAGTACAGCACCGCGCCAGCCCTGCGCGGGGACGTTATACTAGAGTACAGCACCGCGCCAGCCCTGCGCGGGGACGTTATACTAGAGTACAGCACCGCGCCAGCCCTGCGCGGGGACGTTATACTAGAGTACAGCACCGCGCCAGCCCTGCGCGGGGACGTTATACTAGAGTACAGCACCGCGCCAGCCCTGCGCGGGGACGTTATACTAGAGTACAGCACCGCGCCAGCCCTGCGCGAGGGTGGGTGCATGCGGTACCTTAGCGCAGAAGGTGGTTCCGGCGACTTGCACGCGCTCCATGCGGAACTGCCAGTAGGTGGGCTTGTCGAGGGGCACGTACGTGAAGGGCGGCGAGTAGTGCGCCGGGTCCGACCCGCCCAGGATTATCTCTCCGCCGGCCGCCGCGGACGGGTCTCTGCAACGATGCACTTCGGGTAAAGCAGCTAGCGCGCCATGTTGCCCTTACATACTAGTGGAGTAGTTACCTGTTGAGATAGAAGGAGAAGACGGGAGCCAGGCCCTGCGCCACCATGTTGTCGAACACCGGCGTCACGCCGTCCACGGAGATACTGACAACATACCAAATCGTTACATTCTGCTTCTAACTCTGCTTTCTCGGTGGGTATTCAACTGGAACATCACTGGTTACTTTCTAAACCTCCAGCAGATGTTTGAGACCATAGAGCACAAGGCAGGGTGACACCAACCGGCGGCGCGGCGTCCACTATTTTCTAATATTTCAATTATTTTCTTAAAACTTTTTATATATTTATTTTAAAACTAGCAGTTACCCGCGACTTCGTACGCGTCTAGTTTCCGTGTTCATTATATTATCTGTGCATGTACCGAGCGGATACTTCTTTGAGAAACTTGACATTACACCTCATTACACCGAACTCGTACCTACTGGAATGTCAAACGCTAGTCGTTAGACCAAAGAGGTAGTACTACGCCCTGTCAAACTGACGTGACATGACATGACAATGAAATCCTCTTGCCAATTGGCGCTGCTAATCCTTTTCGTTCATTTTATCCTGTAGATCCTGTTAATTATTCGGGATAAAAAGTAGCCTATATGTTAATCCAGGTTACGAACTATATATATGCCAAGTTTCATCCAAGTTGGTTCAGTAGTTTTGACGTGATTGAAACACAAACATCCAAACATCTAAACATCCAAACATCTAAACATCCAAACATCTAAACTTTCGCATTTATAATATTAGTAGGATAGGATTTCACACAAATAGGTAGTGCTAGGTATATCCTCAAGGAATGTTCTGTAAAAGCTATCGTGATCATGCAATGTTGCGTGAATGCGACGCGCGCGCGCTGGACGTGTGCGTGCGCTGGACGTGTGCGTGCGCTGGACGTGTGCGTGCGCTGGACGTGTGCGTGCGCTGGACGTGTGCGTGCGCTGGACGTGTGCGTGCGCTGGACGTGTGCGTGCGCTGGACGTGTGCGTGCGCTGGACGTGCGCGTGCGCTGGACGTGTGCGTGCGCTGGACGTGTGCGTGCGCTGGACGTGTGCGTGCGCTGGACGTGCGCGTGCGCTGGACGTGTGCGTGCGCTGGACGTGCGCGTGCGCTGGACGTGTGCGTGCGCTGGACGTGTGCGTGCGCTGGACGTGCGCGTGCGCTGGACGTGTGCGTGCGCTGGACGTGCGCGCGCGCTGGACGTGTGCGTGCGCTGGACGTGTGCGTGCGCTGGACGTGCGCGCGCGCTGGACGTGTGCGTGCGCTGGACGTGTGCGTGCGCTGGACGTGTGCGTGCGCTGGACGTGTGCGTGCGCTGGACGTGTGCGTGCGCTGGACGTGTGCGTGCGCTGGACGTGTGCGTGCGCTGGACGTGCGCGTGCGCTGGACGTGTGCGTGCGCTGGACGTGTGCGTGCGCTGGACGTGTGCGTGCGCTGGACGTGCGCGTGCGCTGGACGTGTGCGTGCGCTGGACGTGCGCGTGCGCTGGACGTGTGCGTGCGCTGGACGTGCGCGTGCGCTGGACGTGTGCGTGCGCTGGACGTGTGCGTGCGCTGGACGTGTGCGTGCGCTGGACGTGCGCGTGCGCTGGACGTGCGCGTGCGCTGGACGTGCGCGTGCGCTGGACGTGTGCGTGCGCTGGACGTGTGCGTGCGCTGGACGTGTGCGTGCGCTGGACGTGTGCGTGCGCTGGACGTGTGCGTGCGCTGGACGTGCGCGTGCGCTGGACGTGTGCGTGCGCTGGACGTGCGCGTGCGCTGGACGTGTGCGTGCGCTGGACGTGCGCGTGCGCTGGACGTGTGCGTGCGCTGGACGTGCGCGTGCGCTGGACGTGTGCGTGCGCTGGACGTGCGCGTGCGCTGGACGTGCGCGTGCGCTGGACGTGCGCGTGCGCTGGACGTGCGCGTGCGCTGGACGTGTGCGTGCGCTGGACGTGTGCGTGCGCTGGACGTGTGCGTGCGCTGGACGTGTGCGTGCGCTGGACGTGCGCGTGCGCTGGACGTGTGCGTGCGCTGGACGTGTGCGTGCGCTGGACGTGTGCGTGCGCTGGACGTGCGCGTGCGCTGGACGTGCGCGTGCGCTGGACGTGCGCGTGCGCTGGACGTGTGCGTGCGCTGGACGTGCGCGTGCGCTGGACGTGTGCGTGCGCTGGACGTGCGCGTGTCGATACCTTTTGAACGCCATGCCGAGGATGCCGTCGAACTTGGCGGCGACGAACGCCAGGCCGGGCTCCGCCAGCGCCTCCGCGAAGGTCTGCTCGCGCACCGTGATGCCGCCCACCTGCACACACACACGCAACGAGTGCCATTCACTCTGTTATACACCTAATGCTGTTCTATTCTATCTGGGTTTGTCTGTTTTAGGTATCTGAATAGCAAGTGATTGAAAAGCAGTCTACACAGACATAGTGAGCACAATGTTTCATTTTGCTGTTCATGGATACAGTGAATAAACAGCGCGCCGCCTCTTCTTATCCTGAGCGCGAGCACACCGACGCCGGCGTCGGTGTTTCCGAACAATTACAATTTGAATGTATTTTCAAGAGGAGAGTGAATAGGTTTCTTCTAGGCAAATGTGCTGCATCGTCGACCGCAGCCATCAGGTGAGATTGCGGTCAAACGTTTGTATACAATGTATAAAAAAAAACTTTTTGTTGTGTCGCGCGCGCGTCCTCGACGCACTAACGAGTAAACATTTGCAGCGTTGGAGCGTAACGCAATCAGCGAGCAGACAAGTAGGCACGGCTGCGGCGAGGGCGCGCCGACGTGGAGGTGCTGTAATGTTGGATAACTCACGGTGACGTCGTCAGTGGAGAGGAAGCCCGACAGACTGCCGGAGCCGTACTGGATGGCGAACTCGGTGCCGTTGGCGCGGTACGACTTAGACTTGCTACTGTCGTACTTGTTGTGCAGAACTACGCAAACACAAAACAACAATTCAATGACTTTACAAGCGTTTCAGCAATATAATTGCGAAGTTTATGTCCAGCCAGGGTCGGCAAGTGTCAAAATGCGATAATAGCAAGTCTGTCAGATAGGCTCCCTCTGACATGCGTTTACAGACGGTGAGTGCAATTAGCATCATAGGTGACTAGGGTACCTACATATTTTCTACCTAGCTACTTTGTATTAGTTCTACTTAAATTTTTATTGTTTATTTTTTAAGTATATTGCTCTTTACATTGTATTGTACTGGATCTTGGGTCTGCAATAAAGATTTATTTATTATTTATTTATAGCTATATTTTTGTTATTAAATTTTATTTTCTTTGGTAATTTGATCGCTTTGCGATAAAGCCCATAACATAAATAAATAATTAGTTTTTTATCTAAATAGGTAGAAAGTGTTTAGAAATAGAGCGAGAAATGAAATAGCAGTTATCAGGTAAATGTGAGATTATAACGATTATCAACGGAGTAGGTTCACTTATTTATTAGTCACCTACTCGTATCGTATCGGTTCAGGAATAAATGTTCCAGTTCTACTGTTCTAGCAGCTTGTTGCACTTTCCTTATTATGTTTTATTTTATTTAAAATAGAACTCCCAACACGGGTTTACACTTTAGTATCAAGTGAACTAGTCGAGGCTCATACTTATATATAGGCTCGCATACTTATAGGGCGTTTTGTAGAACAAGGTGCTACATTGTTACTATGCTATCACTAAAACACTTGGTGGAATTATTAAGATATTGTCTAATCTGAAACCGAAATCATATTTTTAACCCCCGACGCAAAAACGACGGGGTGTTATTTTTTTTTTATTTTTATTATTATTTATTATAAGTTTGACTTGTCTGTGTGTGTGTGTGTGAAAATCTTAAATTTTTAATTTAATTTTATATAGGTAATAAATCACTGAATTTACCAAAATGAATGGTAACATTTTACTTTGAATGACTAAAGTAGTGGGATATTCTTCCATTTTGTAACTACGATCTAGTGAAAGCCTGATCAAATATCATGCATCATACTTTTAACAAACAAACACTTTTCAAATTGTGACAAAGTGTTCTACTTACCTAGTTGTGATGCTGACTGTACCTGAGCTACTATTACTTGTTCTGTGCTATTAGTATGAGGAGTTGTATTGTACCTGCCGGTTACTTGGGAGTGTTATGGGCAGGCTAGGTACTGGTGTCGGCTGACTGGCCACTCGTGTGTCGCAGCGCGTCGGTACGATACGAGATACTCACGGCAAGCAATGTTGGTGTAGTGGCACTTCTTGGAGGGCACCCACAGGTTCGAGGAACCCGTGTCGAACACCACCTTGAACGACTGCGGAGGGGTCCCGATGGAGATCGCTCCGTAGTATTGCGCCTGCAAAACCGTTATAGCTTATTGCTTCTCTACTCTACACCTTACCCGTCCCGCTCCAGCATCATCGTGATGTACCTACCGGGCGCGCGGGGGGCGCGGGGGCGCGCGGGGCTAGCGCACAGCGTCCTCGTACATTATGTACACTTAGGCGAATCACAAACTAAATAATTGCCCCAATTTCTCCGAAACATGGCGAAGTTAGTAACTCAATAATATAATCAACAATAAAATAATCACAATAATAGGTCAATAAGCACCTACCTACTAGTACCTACCTACTCATGCATTTATATATTCTAGGTACCTGTGGTTGTCAAACTAAAGGACATGAAAGTGTCTAATCTAATCATTATGAACTCAATACATTTATTGCTTTCACATCAAACTTCTTCAAACTGGACATAGTTCAATAACATTAGGTTTTGTGATATAGGTAAAGTAGGTAGGTAGGTACACTAGGTACAGTAAGAGACAGACAGATAAGGGATAGTAGGTACCTATGTCACGAGTGGTGTGACAGTGTGAGACATGTTATTGCACACGATGTAAACAAACAACTCCTTTGATTTGATAACACAAGAAGGTTATCTTGAATGTGAATGCCAGTCTAGCCTTTGCTATAGTTAGGTACCTAAGTACTTGTATGGAACGGGTTTCAAATCATTTTTGGTAGGTACTCATCAATTTCTTTTTAATAAATGAATTTTGCCTTTTGTTTCTCTCACACAATAGACGCTAGACTTGGATGAATAAATGCTAGAGTCATGAAATGGAGAGTCTTGTAAGACAATGTAGTTTAAATAAAGGATGTATTGCAAGCTAAGAAATAAATTAAAGATGAATTTGATGAATAAACTGATTTCAGTAAAGACGTCGGGTAAATACCTTATTTGTTTAATTGAATTGAACATGAATGAGGTAAGTAGGTATGCTAAGGTAAGTGAGGTACATACATCAAGGTAGTTGGACAGCGGCTCGGGGGAAGGACCCTGGACGGCATACTTCACACGCAGGATGGTCAACTCCGTGTCCACTTCATGGAAGTGTTGGCGGACACTCTTCATACGATACAAAGGCACTCTGTACAAAACAACAATATTGTAGGTTTCTTACCTACCTACCTGTCAAGCAAGTGGAGTTACTAGGTACCTAACTGTTCTTCTTCTGTAGGTAACTATGTTTGAAGTTTAATAGCTTGCATTACACTAGGTGGTAGGTAGGTAAGGTACAATAGGTAAGTAATGTACCTAGAATCTAGATAACTAGTAGGTAGGTAAGGTACCTTAGTAAATAAACATGAAACTCATCTATAAGGTGATCATGTAGAAGTAGGTAGGTATAGGCACCTGCCAAGGCATCTGAGGTTCCTAAATAAGTATAGGTACCTAAGTACATATAATATTCTTACCTTTGAAAGCCAGCCACGCAGGTGACGGCTAATGCCAGAAAAAACACGAGAAATCTTCCCATCGTTTCTGCAAGTCACGAACTGAGTGAGGTAAAAATATGTTATAAGTAGGTATATATTATTTTGGTAACGCTACGTAAAATAGGTACCTACTTCGGTGAAGTGAAGACTTAGTAATTTAAAAGTAGGTACATATGTAGGTAAATACACAGACTAGTAGGATGGTAACGCATCCTAATAAAATAACTTACTACGTAGGTGTAAATTATTGTTGATCCCGCGGCACAGGGCTAGTACACTAACTACCTCTATCTAAGTAGGTAGGTATTTCTTTTTTGCGGTGCTGCACCGCAACACGACCGCTGCGATCGGGGATCGGATCACGGATCAGAATATTACAATTTTATAAAATTACAAAGAGAGTTTTATTATAAATACCTCTTATTTACTTCTTCTTCTTCTCTTATATATGGCCTCTGTCCGTCATTTCGACAGACAATAAAATTTTGCCAGTGTCAAAGCCTTATTACACTATGCAATCTCAAGTCAGGCTTACTGACAGTGATGTGACGTGACCAGTTGAATTATTTCGAACTCAATTTATTTGAATGAGGAAGATGAGCGTATTTTTTTTTTAATGTAGATCGATAGATTTTTACGTCCAAAACACAACAGTGAAAGAATTTTGGCGATAGCTCAAAAACTGAATTTTCTACGATTTTTTAAAGTATGGATTTTCAAAATGTGTTTTGAGCCCGGCGATTTCGCGTGTGACGTCAGCCGGTCCGACCGCTCACCCGCGCTTTCTAAGCGTTTTCTGCCTTTACGTTTCTATTTATATTTCTGAAAAATTGGGAGAAAAGTACCAATATTTTTATGTAATATTGTGCCTTTAAGTCCTAAGGACACGTTTAACGCTTCAGATAAACTTTTTAACCACCGACTGAAGAAGAAAGGTGTTCTAAGTTTGAGGCTTTTTTGTGTCTATGTGTCTGTACCTTTCAAGGCTCGTAGCTCCAAAAAATCACTCGTAATTTTTTTATAACTATTCTTGAAATGGAAAGCAGATAAATCTGGCATAGTTCTAAGCTAGGTTTGGTAGAAATCGGTGCAGCGGTTTCCAAGTTATGAGGATGTTTATCAGCCCTCGACACGCATTTTGAAGGGTTCTCTTCTCAGGCATATATTGATTGTAGTTTGAAACATTTGGTTCTTATACCAGTATAACGTGAGCTACTATTTCTTAGTGTTTCATTGATTTTGTATATCAGGTAAGACTGGTAATGAGCAAGATTGTGTTATCGACGTGATTAGCAATGTTTTTAACCCCCGACGCAAAAACGATGGGGTGGTAAAGTTTGACGTGTGTGTGTGTCTGTGCGTGTATGTGTGTGTGTGTCTGTCGAATGCGCGCGTTGGTGCGCGTGCGGATACGGATGGTAGTAGTCTAAGTCACATTGTCTACTAAGGACGTGCCTAGTGAGACATTGTACTGTCAAGTACAATGCCTCACTAGGCACGTCCTTAGTAGACAATGTGACTCGCTAAGAAGAAGAAGAATGTGACTTACACTAGGACGTGCCTAGTGAGACATTGTACTGTCAAGTACAATGTCTCACTATGCACGTCCTCAGAAACTAAGGACGTGCCTAGTGAAGCATTGTCTACTGAGGACGTGCCTAGTGAGGCATTGTCTACTGAGGACGTGCCTAGTGAGGCATTAAATTGTCTACTAAGGACGTGCACGTGCGGATGCGGATGGTAGTAGTCTAAGTCACATGACAATGACAATGTGACTCGCTAAGAAGAAGAAGAATGTGACTTACACTAGGACGTGCCTAGTGAGACATTGTACTGTACAAGTACAATGCCTCACTAGGCACGTCCTTAGTAGACAATGCCTACACATACATATAGTGCAATGCCTCACTAGGCACGTCCTTCGTAACTAAGGACGTGCCTAGTGAGGCATTGTACTTGACAGTACAATGTCTCACTAGGCACGTCCTAGTGTAAGTCACATTCTTCTTCTTCTTAGCGAGTCACATTGTCTATCGATTTAGCTGTTAAATACGTTAGTGATTCTGGTGCAAGACGCCCTAAGCTTTCGCGAAATTTTTTAACCCACTTCAAAAAAGGAGGAAATTCTCAATTAGGTTGTACCTGTTTTTTTTTAATGTGTGTTACCCTACCCCAGAACTCCGTCATTTAGGAACCGATTTCAAAGATGTACTTCCAGGTTGGTCCCATTCAATTTTCATCAAAATCGGTTCAGTAGTTTGGCTTATAATTTAATTTAATTTTTGAGTTGTATTCGAACACATTGAAGACATAGATATAGTGTTAAAGGAAACATATATGTCAAGGGCTCAGACCAGCCCCTTGATAGCTGGCTTACTGTGTAGAAACGACCACCCATAAATAAATAACTAGAAAAAAAATATGCCAACCACGTGCACGAAATTGCGTATTTTGCTTTCCCTGTGACTTTTAAGTGGTGTTTATAGTCACTAGAACATTCCCAATGAACTGCCATCATCATCATCATCGGTAAGTCAAGCCGGTAGTCGAATTGAAGTCTGTTTTTCTTATAAATTATTATTGTAGATATCGGCGTATCGGTCGCCAACTCAATGTCGAGTGAGCGGCGTATTAGCCGCGAAGCGCAGCGCTTGCGAACTCGAGGGAAGGTAGATAGTACCTACGGTTACCGGTTGTTACCGTACTGAGCGAACTGAGCTATGTGTAATGTCCCCAGCATACCCACAGATAGAACATTCTACATTTTTGAATATGGTTCGCTTCGTCTCAGCCGCTGACTGATTGAGTCGGCAAGCGAAACGTCGCAAACTGCGTACAGTACGCGCTGTAAGGACACTCCATATAAAATGTATAGGAAGGCGAACTAGAGGAGGCTAACGGTTAGCCGCTTACTGTGAGCGTAATCAGGCCACGGCCTTACCATCCTACTAAATTAAAATAAATACTAGGTACTAAAAAAAAAATCCTACTAGTCTCATACTTAGTCTGTGGTCATCTGCTCTTCACAGGCCACACAGAGACACAGTCCACACAAACCTACACCAAATAATATGTAATACCTAAGTACGTAAGTAGTAAAACCAAGAGAATCAATAACACATCAATTTATTTAAAAATATAGGATGCAATTTTCATATACAATTTCGTAAGAAAAATGTTCAGCGCACTCTACCAATCTATGCCAATCGTTGGGCACGCGCGCGAGTCTTTGTAGACATGATCAGAACTTGTGCGGGGCGGGGGGGCGGGGTGCGACCACGTCGTCACGTTCAAATTCAAATCGCCGTCCACTGTCGCAGTGTCGCATCCCAATACTATACAATACTATAACTATACCAATACTATTTAGGTTGGGTTTTGGTGTGCTGTACCCCCCCCCCCTTTCGTTTTCGGAAGTGGTCTGGTAACTCCCTGTACAATCGCATTCGTGGGAGTAACCCATATCAAAATGGTAGAACAATATTACACTTCAATATTACACAATTTTTAAATAGATTTGATATGAATGCCAAATTGTTGAAAAAGTCGATATGAAACATAATTCTTAATCAGGAATTAAATTACTATGATTATTAAATCCATATAAAAATATTGTACTTAGTATCTAAACTGCGTTGTAAAGTATAATTCCTGATATAAGAACTCATTCTTAAAGTCCCTTAAACAATCTGTTACAAGCTAAATTTTAGAAAATTCATGACATTGTTTAAAAGGACGGTAATTAAATGTTATAATAGTATGTGAAGTAAGTAATAAATAGGTACATTTTTGGGCAAATGTTGACGTTGTAAAGCGCAGTGCAACTGCACCTTAATACAGTAATTCCCTGTTTAATCCCTTCCCTTGCTCTGCTAGAAACCATTTGATTTGGCAATGAGCATGCATGTAGCTCAGCGGAGCACACTACACATACAATAATAATGATTGGTAGAGATTGGTGCACTGAAGAGCACTCGAGCCGGCTGAAGCGCGCCTCCTGCTCACAGAGAGGGCGGCGCGCCCTTGCTGCCGCCCGCGCCCTGATCTCATCAGGCACGGCCGCCAGCTAGCTACCCTGCACCACTCACCTCATTCACTTGTATTACTGACATGACAACACAACACAACACAACACAGTACAGTACGTGGGATACCCTACCTATATTACATCTGAATAGGCTTGCGGTCAGAATGTACAAAAACATTGTAACCACTGAGTTTTGTAACATTTAAACATCTTTATGGAAATCTAGACAATATGCTCTCATTCATTAAAACATCATTTCTTACATTATATGATTATACATCATTGAAAATATTATATTTGTACACATATATTTTTCAACAAATAAGTTTTGGATAAGCTTAATTTCTATATTTACAAATATTTAATGAAACAAATCGAATTTGCAAGTCAATAATCGTTAGCGTTATTATGACATTGACATAATTAATATTGTCTTTAGTCCAGACTTACTTCTCATAGCTCCTTATCCTCGAGCCACTGCGGCCGAAGCAAGCAACAACTTCCAGCTCAATGCTGCAGCTCCACATTCTGCATCACTTGCAGCCTCGTCCGGCATGCTGACACCGGCCTGGACGTCGGAGCCAGGGTGCATCTTCGAAGCACCATGCGGTCTATATGAAATGTGAAAGCCCTGCGCGGTAGGACGAGTCGCGCCTCCGTTCAAGGGTCGTCGGGCGGCGGCGCCGACGAGCCCAGCAAGGGCGAGGACTGGGGCGACGACGGCGGCGGCGTCAGCGGGGATTGGAACGATGCTGGCGGCGGCGCGCCCGTCAGCGCGATCCAGTCTTCGGCGGAGAGCTGCGCGGGCGGTGCGTCGTCCAGCCGCCGCACCGAGAACTGCCCCACCGACAGCGGCGCGCCCTGGTCGATCGCCACCTCGCCGAGAGACGCCTACAACAACCATTTCACATGATACTTTGGACGGGAGTTTGATTACTTGTTGACTTACTCTACAGGTCCTCTCCAGGAGAGCTACAGGTCCGACGAGATGTGCACGCGCCACGACCATTAGTCGGGCTTCGAGCGGTGGGGTGCAGGCGTAGTGTGGACTATGTACCTTCATGAGTACGTCGAGCAGCACGCGCGGAAGCGGCTGCGTGGGCGCGGCGGCGGCCGCCAGCGCCTGCCACGTGATCGCCAGCGGCGGCGCCGGCAGCACGGCCCGCACGTCGCGCGCCAGCGCCGCCAGGTCCAGCGGCTTGCTGGCCGCCGCGCCCGCCGCCTCCAGGCCCGCCCAGCCTGCTTGCATCGCCTGAAAAGCAATGGATCCACGCTACTGCCTACTGCTAAATCTGTACCTACGTGACGATATTCTATTCTAGGTAACGGAGCACCATCGTGCGCGTAAAACAAATGTGTAACGTACCCAATCAGGTTCTGGTAGCGGGCTAGCGTCAGGGCTGCCAGCGAGCTGCGCACGCGCAGCCGCGCCGGCCGTCGCCGCGGCCGCGCGCGCCTCCGCTGCGCTCCAGCCCTGGAAGCCTAAGCAAACAACAAACAAACTCAACATTTCAATTTTATTCAATAAAATCACAAGGATCATTTAGAATTAATTTAATTTTTATTTAATGTGGAAAACAAACAGCTTATTAAATAAGAGTATAAACAGAGGAAGTATGGCACGAGAAAGTCTAAAAGAGTTTTCACTTATAGTACGAATAAAAAGATGCGAGTTCAATTCGGAATAGTAAGAAGCCTAACAGAGAATAATTATAATAACTAAAGAGAAGAAAAAGAAAAATCAACCATTTAATCGTTACAAAGTTACATCCTTACATCGAAAAAGTACCAATACATAGATAGATACGTAGATAATAATTTGACAATAAAAATATAATACATAATGAACAACACACTTTAGTAAGATATAAACTTATGAATTAAATTTGGAAGAAGTCCTTGATTATTAGATTTTTAAATGAATTGTGCCTGGAGTAGAATAAGTCGGTATTTGAAGAATAAGAAGAGTTTAAAAGGTTCATAGTGCGCAAGAGATAGGAGTTCTGACGGTAATTAGTTGAACAGGAGGGGACGTGTCATTTTAAGTAATTTGTTGGTGAAGTGCGACGCGACGGGACTATTAGTTTGATTTGAGATAGGAGAGAGGGAGAATCAATTAGGTGTTCATGCTATGTTGTGTAGGAGTGTCAGGTCTGCGGCTTCTCTCCTCTTCTCAAGCGGTAATAGATGGTGGTGTCTACAGCTGCCAATGTAAACTGGTTAATAGTTTTTATGTTTGTAATTGACAAATTTTAGGAACTTTTTTTGTGGTTTTTCAAGCATGATAACTTATCATAACGAGGGTTCCAAACCTGAGACGCGTATTCAAGATGACGCGTAACAAGGGAACACTTATAAGTATTTTTAAGGATTTGAGCACTTTAAAGTCCCTAGTCACCCTGAGAAGAAACCCCAGCATCTTCATAGCTTTAGTGGTAATCTTCTCGACATGTTGGTCAAATAGTAATTTAGAGTCAAGAGTGACACCCAAATCAAGTACAGAGTTTGTCCTGATAAGAGGCTGGCTGTTGATGCTGTACTGTACACACTCAAGAGCGTATTAGGAGACCTGCTGAAAGAAATGCAAAAGCATTTTTGGACGTTGACGTCAAGTTTATTAAGCACGCAATATGAATGAAGACTGTCCAAGTCGAAACATTTAGAAACGATTACAACCTTAACACGCTTAGCTCCTTTAATAGGACAGATAAAAAAAATAGCTTCATCTGATGGTTCTATTAAAGTGAAACGTTCGAGCGTACCTTAGTTCCATTGAAAAAGACCAAATTGAATTGGTTCCATGGAACGCAGAATGTTCGACCGCGTTTCACGTTTCATCGGAAGGTCCTTGGTTATGGTTTAGATTTGGGCAGTAGGTAGGTAAGGTACAGATACCTATATCTAGCTGCGCTCGTCCACCGAGTACTGTCTGTAGGCGGCGCGCGCGCAGGATGACGTCACGCCGGTGGCGCACCACGCGCCGGATCCAGCGCTCGTCCAACGAGTACTACTGTATGTATGTGTACCTTGTATGGGCGGCGGTGGGTCGCGGCGCGCGCGCAGGATGACGTCACGCCGGTGGCGCACCACGCGCCGGATCCAGCGCTCGTCCAACGAGTACTACTGTATGTATGTGTACCTTGTATGGGCGGCGGTGGGTCGCGGCGCGCGCGCAGGATGACGTCACGCCGGTGTCGCACCACGCGCCGGATCCAGCGCTCGTCCAACGAGTACTACTGTATGTATGTGTACCTTGTATGGGCGGCGGTGGGTCGCGGCGCGCGCGCAGGATGACGTCACGCCGGTGGCGCACCACGCGCCGGATCCAGCGCTCGTCCAACGAGTACTACTGTATGTATGTGTACCTTGTATGGGCGGCGGTGGGTCGCGGCGCGCGCGCAGGATGACGTCACGCCGGTGGCGCACCACGCGCCGGATCCAGCGCTCGTCCACGGAGTAGTCCACTCGCGCCGACAGACGCCGCCGCACGCCTGCAATGCAAACGTGATATCGCTTGTTAGTACCTACAGCTTGTAGTTACACTGCGCGCAAGGCGTGCAAGCAATGGAACCTCACTTGCACTAATGTTCAAGTCGAACGAGCCGGGGATTAGATCATCGACCCGCACATCGCTGCGTCGCTTGCGGCGGAGCGCGGCGGGCGGCGGCAGCATGGGCTCGGGGGGCGCTGGGGGCTCCGCGGGAGGGGCGCGCGGCGGGGGCGGGGGCGGGGGCGCGGCGCCGCGCGCGCACGCCTCCTGCAGCTCCATGAGCGACATGGCGCGCACGTCGCACTCGCCGCTAGCCACGGCGGCGTCGGGGCTGCTTTCTAGCTCTTCTACCAGGAATCCGTTCTGGCCACAACATTCATACCATGAAATGGGACATTTGATTTAGTCGGAGAAAAAGGCTGCACGCTGCACAGTGCACAGTCGCGCGAAGTGGTACTCACGTGCAGCCGCCATGCGACGCGGAACTCATCCAAGGCCCCGATGGGTTCTCCGGCGTAGTCGTGCAGCGCGCGCTCCGGCGCCGGCGCGCGCGGCTGCAGCTCCGCGTACAGGCGCGGCAGCGTGGGCGGCGGCCCCGCCGGCGCCGCGCCGCGCCGCGCTGCCGCGCTCGCCGCCAGCGCGATGGACGAGAACCCGCCGCCCGCGCCCGTGGACGCGCGCCGCCGCCGACCCCCCGCACCCGCACCAGCACCCGCCTCCGCCTCCGCCTCCACCTCGGGGGAGTTGCTGTTTCTTATCAGAAATAAGAGTCACTGTGTTTATAACCGTAGTTACAGCACGCACGACGGATCTATATCGCTCTGAAGTTAGGTGCAACAAACGATTACGCATGTCCAGGTGCGGATATATTAGCTTACTTTTATTCGAACCAAACATGAGTTCGGCGCAGATACTGCCGAGGGACAAGGAGGTTCGTCTCTGATTTGGTAATGGAAATATTTGAAAAAATTTAACACTGTTGTATACATTAAACTATCCATGTATTGGTATTTATTCGATGTAATTTTGTAACGATTTATATGGTTTATTTTTGTTTTTCTTCTGTTTAGTTATTATATTGATGGAACATGGATAGGTGGGATCGGTATAGATTTGAATCTCACCTGACGTTAGTGCTATCGAGCGTGTGATTGAAGGAATTGACGAGTCGGCTGAGGTGGTCCACCTTCTTGGAGTAGTTGTAGGCAAAGCTCTGGATGACGAGCCCCATCTCGGCGTAGTTGGGCGGCGGGGGCTCCAGGCCTTCTTCCACGGCCTGCAGCGCGCGCAATCCCGCCCCCGTCAAATACTCCTCCAGCAACTGGAACATTCATAAACGCAACTTACACTCTTCCTTCCTTTAGATAACATTTGGACATTTCTTTATTATTTAATCCTTTTCTTACAGGGGCCTTATGCCCCGTTATCACTTCTACACAGATCTACTGACGTTATTCACGTCCTGAAGAGCACCGGTGGCCCGGGGCAGCGACTCCACCTGCCAATCCTAAGGTCGTGGGTTCAAATCCGGTCGTGCACCAATGGGTATTAACTTTATCTTTCCTGTGGATAAAGGTCGATTTATATCTACAGACATTGAGCGTGTCAGACACGTGCCGTGGTAGACAAAATAATATTCTTCAATACAGTATGTTTTAACTTGTTTATATCTATCGTAACACGACCGCGCAGACGCTGACAGACACACTATATAGTATAACATTATTTTGTCTGCCACGGCACGTGTCTGAAATGCACAATGTCTGTAGATATAAATCGACCTTTAGGCCGGTGCAGGGTCCCGTTCATCGGGGCATGGGTGCCTCCTGACGCTTTCAATCATTTACATTCGATGCAAGAACCCCATTATTATTTAGTGAAGAGAACCGCGACAGAGGTCGCTGTCTGTAGCTATTGTTCGCTCTGGTCTTGTTTGTTTTGAAAACGAAAACATTTGTTTCGGTTTTAGAAAGAGGCAGAGGGTGTGTGCCGGGAGGACGGCTGTTGAGTTGGTGGCGGGTTGCGTATGAATGAGTTAGCTCTGTGTCAGGACAATACAACCTAAAGTCTGCTCCTGCTTCCTGTTTACCACCATCTATCTGTGTACATGTCAAACACATACGGAGTAAAAGTCGTCCATCCTTTCTTGACTTTCCATTTGGTAGTTGTTGATCGTGAGGCTAGTATTCTGTCAGTGCCGTTTAAGGCCTTCGTGCGTAGCCTTGTCGAGAATGTAGTAGTGGTTCGTTGGTGTAACACTGATTTAGTGGACTTCATTCCTAACGCTGGCGGTGCACAGTAAGCAGCACATGCTGTATGTGCACATTAGATGAAGTGGCCATGCCTCTTGTATTATCTCCAGTGATGTTGCACAAGCACTGCACTGGTGAGGGACAGCGAGCGTGCATGTCGTCGCCTCTGTTGCAGCTTGTTCATTGCCGTGAGTACATTTGTTGTTGGCACCGCACCACGATGCCGGAGGTTAGTGCACACTTCTAAGCTTGTTTGCAGATATCTATAAGTCCTTGCTCTATTTCAACAATACAATGTTTAATCACTTCACTTCACTTCACGGACCACTATCTGTGCTGGATGATGGACTTGATGCTTTAATAATAATAATGTAGGTAATCAATAAATAAACTGGCCAAGGCGCAAGTTTTACTTGCGCATGGTAGTGTTCCGATTCCGAGTGAAAGATTCGCTTAATAACCAGCTCTCCACTTTTAAATAAAATCAACGTAACAAGAGCTCCCAATTGTAGGATTTTTAATGACGATACGATTCAGGTTAGGCTGGATGTGCAATAATTGTGGTTTTTATTTAATTTCTCGAAATCAGTTAACAACAAACACAACAACAAGGTTAACAAGTTGTCTATAGTTTGTTCTATGTCTATATCAGGCTACTATATATCTATAAGTATGTAGGTATTTAAAAAAAAGTAAGTATATAAGTCTTCTATCAGCCAACTAGTTCCCATATTACAAGCTTTTCTTAGTTTGGGACTAGAGGGCGTCGTGTGAAATGTCCATGAATATTTATTTATTTATTTTATTGAATTAAATTGTATACTTTTTATTTAAATAATTTATTTTATTATATTGAATAAACGTAATTTACAACTGCATAAAATAAGCCCTCAGACTCTCAGACGAACTCAGACGCGCGCCAGCCCTTGTATCGCGGCCAAACTGCAATAGCCCTCTTAATACATATAGGTAGTCTATACATATTCTAAGATGCTATAAGCTATGATGCTATAATATAAGCTATGAGTTAGTCTATTACTTGTTTGTTTGGTGTTTTTTTTTAGTTAGAATTGTGTTGTGTGTTCATTTCTGATAATTTTGCTTGGATTCAAATTCTCCACCAAACATTTCTTTTCACTACCAATCACTCCCCTTCGTGGTAAGGGCTAACAAAACGTGACATTGCCGAAACTGCGAGCAACACTACCAAGGCCATTTAAACAAGAATTGAATTGAAAATGGCTGAAGAATATAGATTAAGTGTTTAATCT
Organism: Gandaritis pyraliata; assembly: GCA_947859175.1. NCBI lineage: Eukaryota > Metazoa > Arthropoda > Insecta > Lepidoptera > Geometridae > Gandaritis > Gandaritis pyraliata. Next base: position 10,709,289 of record OX401861.1, read on the forward strand.
AATAATTATTTCTAGTTGTACAGCCATGTTTAATGTTGTTTGTGGGTATAAAAGACTGGTTGTTGTGCGGGTGTATGTTTGTATGTGTAAGTGCAGCAAAGCTCTGCGAAGGTGCCCTGCCCAGTCTCGTAAGAATCTGATTATTGCAGGCTTTGTTCAGGTATGCAGTGTGTGAGTGTCTTTGTACGAGGGTTTACATGTAAGGAATGTGTAATCAAAGTAACATGGAGGCGTATCAACAGCTAGCAGTTTTTACGTTTGTTTATAGGCCAGTTTTAGCAAGTGGCTTTTGACTTTCAATTTACGCCGGCAGCTTGTTGTACAATGTATACGTGTTAATTTCATTTATTTTGTTATAAAGGCTATAGTTAGTTTATATAGGCACCTAGGTACTCTTAGAGGCAGAATAATCCAACTATTGAACTAATGTAAAGGACAGAACTAACAATAATCTACAATATAATAATAATATACAACAATAATCTAGATAATACTAACAATAATCTGTTTCAATAATAATATTGTGTATGTTTGTCTTTAATTATTGTATTTATTATATCATTTTGTAAATGTACACATAAGCAGGACTAGGTAGTGGTGTGCACAAGTCATTCCTGCATTTTCAATAATTGAGTAAAATAAGTACCTACCTAAGTAAAACTAATTGATTTTTGGAGTGAGTTGTTTTGCCCCCTAAAAATATAATTTGATAATTTTAGTCGCATTTTGAGTAAATGTAAGAAAAGGCGGGAGACAATCAGGGGAAATACAAGGGCGCGCTTTTCCATTTCCACTCACCCCGGAGTCATCGCGGTCGAAGCTCTGTCCGTAGTGGCCGACGGGCTTCATCAACTCCGCCACTATCTGCTCCAGCCTTTGCGACGACATACTCCACCGTTGCTCTCGCAGGGATATTGAAGACTCCCTGAAAACAGCGTCCTCCCATTGATAACATTACTGAAAGCGGCGGCACACGGACGAGCACCGACCACAGCGCAGACTAGTACCTAGCTAACAAAACAAACACAGTTCAACTAGGTATAGCAGTAGCGCGACTGGCGCGAAACTTTCTGTCAAAGACGCTATTTTGATTTGCAATTACTTAGCCACAAAACTAATTTTCTAAATTATGTAAAGAAAGACATCAAACAATACCTCCGCCTTCTTCTAGATTCGGCGTCCATTTTACGAACATTTATCGTGATAAAAGGAAGAACGTAGTAACAACGGTGGCCATTTATTTATGTTTTAGCGGGAGACATTTTTCTGCCGCTTGTTTCGCTGTCAAAATGAATGAGCTGGATTCAATGTTTGCTTGCTTGCGTTATTGACATTCTCGTCTGTTATACAAATTAACAAACTCTCATTCATTCACTTGCTAAGGCCAGACCTCTGATAATCTGACCAATGGATATGCTCTTCTTCTTCTAATTTAAGAGCTACCTTCGCTCTGGTCGGCGTAACATAAAATGCATATTATGCATTTCCCACCAGGTTCTTCTCTTCAGGGCAGCTTCCTTGACGTCCTTATACGACATGACATCTATCTTCGCCTACACTTGGCTCTTAAAGCTAACACGCGGTCGTCCTCTTCCTCTGTTTCCTTCTACCTTCCCTTCAATGATATATCCGATTTAGGGAGAACGCAAACCAAAGACAAAACGTCTTGTCGAACAGTTAGTGATGTGAAACTTCTCAGTAAAACTTTTTTAGTTACGATATGCTTCTTTTTATTTGCTGTTTTCGTTACTTGCTTATTTAATGAGAATCATCCTAAGTACTTAATAATATTATTAAGTACACTACATAATTACTATATATTCTTATTTATTAAAAAACACAGTTTATTCTCTAGGTATGTGCGTATAAAGCAATGTTTAATAGGTAGGTATTAAACAATGCTATAATAGATAGGTAAACATACTTAAGAAAAGTCTGTAGTGTCAATTGTTGTGAGTTTCGTTACAACGAAAACAGCATATGACGAGGAAGCATTCATCATATGCTGTTTTCGTTATAACAGAAAATTTATTTTCACGTCACTAAGTACGCGACAAAACAGTTTTGTCGATAGATGTGTTAGAAGTATCGACCTCTTTAGGAACTTTGACAAGTTTATAAAAAGAAGAAAAAGAATGATCTTTAGTTTTGACTGTCAACTTTGAGTTTTACTGAATAAAAAACGCTATATTTATGGTAAAATGTTTCTTTACTTTAACATGGTAGCAGAGCGATAAAGATCCAGTGGAACCAAGTGGAGTCGGGAGTTTTTCATTGGAGGAAACTTGTAACTACCTAAAAAAAAAATGGAGAGATCAATTCTCGATGCTACAAAACTACAAGTAGGTCTCCTAGAAAGGAAAAACTGGACGACGTGGAAGTATAAGGTAACTGTTGCCTTAAGAGGATTAGGCGTGCTGGATGCAGTGCAAGGAGCAGCGCCTGAAAAAGGAGTAGCATCAGAGGCAGATATTAAAAAATTTCAGAAAGAAGATAGTACAGCTCTTCTTGTTATTTCAACAAATCTGTCTGATGAAGTGCTGCAAAAGGTTGTTAGATTTTCAACTGCAAAGGACGTATGGCATGAACTGCACCGAATTTATGAAGGAGTGTCAGAAGATAGGGCATATGACTTGTGCTTGAAATTGTTTGAATATAAAAAGCAACCTGGCAATGACATAGCTACCCATCTGTCAGTTATACAAAACATTTGGTTTGACCTAGCACAGGAAATGAAAACTACTGAAAGAAACTGTGCTGAACTACCAGAAATCTTCCTGAAATGTAAGATATTGGATACACTGCCAAATGAATATTTTCCATTCAAATCAAGTTGGCTGATGATGACTAAGTCAGAAAAAACCATAGAAAATTTGACCAGCCAGTTATGCTCGTATGAGAGAAACTTGTCAAAGAGAAATGGAGAAGAGGTAGAAGCTCTGAATGTCCAGAAGACAGGAGCTGAGCATCCTAGAAACGATAAATGTTTTTACTGCGGGAAGCTTGGTCATAGAGTAAGGCAATGTGAAAAATGGATTATGGATGGAAAACCACCAAAATCAGTAGCGTCATCAAGCAAACAACAAGATATTAATATGAACCTGATGTCAATTATTGGAATATTAGAAGAAGATTGCAACAGTTGGTTTGTAGATAATGGGGCTACACATCATGTAACAAACCAAAGTGAGTTTTTTGAAAACTTCCAATATTTTGACGGCTCTCAAACAGTAACAACTGCTAACGGAAAAGTGATACAAGCGGTTGGAAAAGGAACGCTGAAGGTGATGTCTAATATAGATGACCAAGATCAGGTTATAACGCTCAATGATGTATGGTATGTGCCAAGCATAAAACGGAACCTTTTCTCGGTACTTGCAGCACAAGATACACTTTCAAACAGTATTTTTTCATCACATGCAACGTTTTGCAAGCTGTCAGTCAGTGGGAAAACAATGCTCACAGGAGTTAGACGGAAACAAGGTGGTCTATATAAATTGAAGTTACAGAACATAAAGCCTAACATATCAATTGAAATAAATAGCCTAGACGGTGCAGATTTGTTACAATTGTATCATGAAAGGTTGGCGCATCAAAACAAAATTCATGTCAAGAAGGTGATTGAAAGAGAACTTGGAATAAAATTGAATCAAGACGACAATGAATTGTGTGAAGGATGCATTTATGGTAAAGCACACAGACTAAAATTTGGTACAAGACCAAGAGCTACGGAAACTGGAGAGCTTATGCATGCTGACGTTTGTGGGCCTTTTATGCACTCCATCTCGAATAATAGATATTTCGTGCTGTTTAAAGATGACTTCTCCAAATATCGTTATGTCTATTTTATGAAACACAAGTCAGAAGTGAATCAGAAACTGAAGTGTATGCTATCTGAGATTAAAACTATGGGTCATAGTATTAAAGAGCTATTAAGTGACAATGGTGGAGAGTTCGACAACGAAGAAGTAAGACAAACTCTCATCGAATATGGTACTAAGCAGCGCCTGACAATGCCATACACACCAGAACAAAATGGATGTGTAGAGAGAGAAAACAGAACGGTTGTTGAAGCCATGAGAGCTATCATGCATTCAAAAAACCTACCTCAAGGACTCTGGGCAGAATTGGTAAATGCTACCGTATATATTCTTAATCGGACGGGTCCAACCCAGATAGACAAGACTCCTCATGAATTGTGGTGGAATAAAAAGCCTAGGATCCGGCACTTAAGAATAATTGGAAGTGACTGTTATGTCCACATCCCAAAGATCACTAGAAAAAAACTAGACAAGAAAGCTGTGAAGGGTATCCTGATTGGGTATGACAATGATGAAGGATATCGAGTATGGATAAAAGAGACGTCAAAGTTGATGCGATCTAGAGACGTTATCTTTGAAGAGAAGACTTTAAGATCTAGTAATCAGATTGAAATACCAATCGAGAGGAGCCAATCAGCATTGGAAAAGCAAGAAAACGATAGTGAAGACCAAGAATCAGAGTCTGATTTTGAGTCAATAAAGTCAGATAAAGACAACATTGATACAGAGAGTGTGGAAATTTTATCAGAACAAGAAGCAGATGAGTTTGATAGATCGTTATTAGATGAGTCAGAAAGGGATAGTGTCAAAGAGATATCAGTCAAAGAGATTGAAGAGCAAGGTAGAATGACGCTTAGAAATCGTTCAAAGCTGAGACAACCAACCAAATTTGATAATTTTGTAATGACTACAGAGCACAGTATGCATGATACTCTTGAACCGCAAACATTTCAAGAAGCTTTGAATGGCAAAGATAGCGAACAATGGAAAGCTGCCATGGATGATGAAATTCGATCACTGAGAGAAAATGAGACGTGGGAAATTACATCATTGCCAAATGACAGAAAAGCCATTCCCTGTAAATGGATTTTTAAAGTAAAAACCAATCCAGATGGATCAATCGATCGCTACAAAGCCAGATTGGTAATTAAAGGTTACTCACAAAAGAAAGGTGTGGACTATTATGAAACATTTAGTCCGGTTGCGAAAATGAGTACAATACGCACAGTACTAAGTATTGCCGCTCGGGACAATATGAATCTAACACAGTTTGATGTTTCAACAGCCTTTCTTTACGGTAGTCTAAGTGAGGAGATCTATATGAAACAACCCGAGGGCTATAGCGACCATAATCCGAATTTGGTATGCAAGCTTAGAAGAAGCTTGTATGGTTTGAAACAAGCTCCACGATGTTGGAACCATTGCATAAGAGAGTTCCTACTTAAGATTGGCTTTCAAGAGAGTGAAGCAGATCCATGCCTCTACATAAGAAGGAGAAAAGGAGAGTTGCTTATACTTGCCCTGTATGTAGATGATGGATTACTAGCGTCTAGTCACGAGAAGGGGACTGAGAAGTTTTTGGAAGAACTTGAAAGTAGATTTAAAATTAAATCGAAACCCGCCAATTATTTCCTTGGACTAGAAATAGAAAGAGGAGAAAATACAGTGAGAGTCAGTCAAGTTGCATATACGAAAAGGTTGTTAGAACGATTCAATATGGACAGTTGCAATCCTGCTGACACACCGATTCTAAAAGAGTCTGGAACTCATGATACTCTTGAAACAAGAGAAGATATTAAGTTTCCATACAGACAGGCTGTGGGAGCTCTGGCCTATCTAATGGTCGGATCAAGACCAGACATAGCCTACGCTGTCGGGGTTGTATCACGACATTTAGAGAACCCGACAAGTGCCGATGTTGTGAAGGTTAAAAGAATATTTCGCTATTTAAAGAAAACACTAAATTGGTGTATTGAGTATAAAAGACACTCAGAGAAGTCTTTGTTATGCTATAGTGATGCAGATCACGGTGGGGATGTAGACACTGCACGTTCCACGACGGGACTTATTTGTATGTATGCAGGAGCGGCTATTTCTTGGAGAAGCAACAGGCAGGTATCAGTGGCGATCTCAAGTACCGAAGCCGAAGTTGTGGCAGCAAGTGAAGCAGCAAGAGAAATAGTTTGGCTAAAGAGACTTATCGAGAGCATCGAAGAACTTTCCAGCCTGCCGACACTGTACGTGGATAATGAGGCTGCTATTAAGCTTGCACATAACCCAGCCTATGAGATGCACCAAAGGACGAAACATATAAGGATCAGACACTTTTATATCAGAGAAGCTGTATCTGAGTCAGTCCTTATGATATCCAAGGTATCGACGGAATTGCAATTGGCAGACATGCTAACGAAGCCATTGTTTAAACCAAAACTATATAACATCTGCAAAAACATCGGAATGAGATGTTGAGATGATCCTCATCATGGAGACTTGTCAAAGAGAGAAGATGTTAGAGGTATCGACCTCTTTAGGAACTTTGACAAGTTTATAAAAAGAAGAAAAAGAATGATCTTTAGTTTTGACTGTCAACTTTGAGTTTTACTGAATAAAAAACGCTATATTTATGGTAAAATGTTTCTTTACTTTAACAAGATGTGCGTTGGCCCTTAAGCTGTCATGTCGTATAAGGTGTCCAATCATCTTTCCTCTCCTTTTCTCAGCAACTTTTATAAGGGCTCTCTGCTCGCTTACTCTACTGTGTATGCCCTACAAAAGCCAATTCATAGTTAAAACCTTATTACACTATGCAATCTCTAGTCAGGCTTACTGATAGTGATGTAACGTGACGAGTTGAGTTATTTCGAACTCAAGTTATTTGAGTTGACTCACATCGAGGACTTGCATGCATAGTAAGTCATACAAGTGAAAATCTAGCACCAATTTCTCTAACCACTTACGTTGCATACGGACCTAGTTGAGTCAACTCAATTGGCGGCTCGAGATAAGGTTCAGATAAACTAAAATAATTCGACTTCGACTCAACTCGTCAGTCTGACTTGAGATTGCATAGCGATGGTCATAGGTTGACACCTCGTAACTTACATTTTTATCGAAAATGAGTTATGCACATGGAAAAAATCGAATTTTCGCGGCGCATCGAACAATTGACAATTTGTAATTCGCAAAAAATGTCACTCGAACAAATGTTTCCAAAGCTGACACCTCATAATTTCATCACAGCATTTTTTCTCACTATAATGCAGTTACAAGGAAACACTTTTGAATTGAACGGCTTCGGTTTACGAACGGTTGACACCTCACTTCATAATCTATGCGTTAATTCTCATTTTCGCGCATTTACGAGTTGACAACATAGAATAAGTTCTTCTGTTTTTCTACCGGTTCGTTGTTATTATTTAAATTAATTAGTAAATTAAGGTGTTAGTTCAATTGTTTTGAATTAAAATACAAGTTAATAAGTCATTTAACAAGTGAAAAGTGCCTACAACTTAAATACACCAGTGATAAGGTAAGTTTAGAGATTGGCCAAAAATGCTTTTGTCCGGCTGTCTGTCTGTCTGTCTGTCTGTCAGTAATCGCCTACAGGTCGCATTTATCAACCGATTTCGACGAAAATCGCCACACATTTTCCTTGATTTATTAAATTTTTTTTGTCGAGCGCGATTTTTGATTGGGGGGAAAATAGGGGAGAAAAAGAGTAAATTGACTTCTACCAATATCAATGAGACTACACAGTCCTCTTCGCCTTTACGAGACAAATCTGTAGACACCAAATTCGACCTCCTAGGACCAAGGGAACGCGAGTAATCGCTAAAACTTATACCCCTAATTTGCGCAAAAGTCTACATAGGTAGAGCCTATTGGAAAATTCAAGCACCTGAAATTCGAAAAGGGAATGTTTCAGTTCAATAACTGAAACAGCCTAGCCTTTATATGCAATCATATAAAGGCTCGCGAGGTCTATGTTCTCACAGTACAACTAGTATTAATTTGCAATGTTTGTACCTATTTGTGTTTTTCCCGCGCAAATTTTGCAAGTTGAATTTGATCCACTTCTTGATGTCCCATTGAGCTGAATTTTGGTACACTTATGAGTCTTCAGTGACAATGCAATAATATGTTAACAGCGAGCTGATCTGACGATGAAGTCAGGAGCTGCTCAACGGAACTCCTCAGTGAATAACAGTAAAATATCCGTAATTTTTTTTCAGGTGTCATAACCATGTAAAATGACAGTGATGAGGAGATTTTCAGCCAAGTTGTTACTAGTAGAAAAGAATTTGGCCTCACAATTAACGTTTCACGTCAAACTAAAAGTAAATATAGATATGAAAGCCAAGCTCCTTCCAGCCTGCCTAGTAGCCACGAAACATCAGCACGTTCTTCACTGAATCTGTTGAGAGATCAGGGACTTCAAACCTCATTCCCTGCAAGCCAGCTTTCGCCTTCTTTCTGCTTAGATCTCTCTGCCGTTCATGACCAAAAGAATGGAGAGACTTCTGTGGAACTCACCACCTTACTGCCTGTAAACCAGCTTCCACCTCCTTCCAGCCTGCCTAACAGCCAAGAAACATCAGCACGTTCTTCACTGAATCTGTTGAGAGATCAGGGACTTCACCCTCATCACCTGCAAGCCAGCCTCAGTCTTTTTTCGAGTTAGATCTCTTTCAACATTCTGAAAATACTGATGAAGTATACCTAAACCCAGAATGTGATACAAGTGCATATTTTTTTCAGTTATTTCTATTTATAACCCAAACTACTAAACCGATTTTGATGAAAATTAAATGGGTCCAATCTGGAAGTATATCCTTTCAGATAAAAAACGAATTTTTGAAATCGGTTCATAAATGACGGAGTTCTGAGGTAACAAACATGATTAGTCAAAGCACTGGTGATCAAATTGTCCACTCGTAACTGTTAATTTGTTAAACTACATTAACGTTGACAACTCGCAACTTAATTAAAATTGATTATTCTTAAAAAAACTCTGTGTAAACGTTATTGATTTTTTAAGCATTCGATTAATAAACAAATTATCTACCAACTATATTTTTGTTTTTTTTCAATACCAGTTATAATCGAAGTTAAACAGTTTTTTCTCTCTCCTGTAAAATTTAGAATTTGTATGATACGAGGTGTCAACATATGACCATCGATAGTGTAATAAGACATTTAATTTTACAGAATCACAGACTTGATAGAATTCTATTCTATTGCCAGGTGCGGTGCGGTGCAGTGCGGTGTGGTCTAGTGCGGTCCGATCCGGTCGTGCGGTGTGTTGCGTGACGTGCGTGCGTGTGGATTATTGTGGAAGAAACACAGGAAATTAAAAACTAAACAAATTATTTGAAAACAATACAGCTGATTAGTGTTGTATCGGTGATAATTTAAAAGATTTAACTAAAAGTAACGGTTGGTCATCCTGGTTTTCAGTGAAATTAAGTACCCTACACCTAGTATTCTATGAATTAAGTCCACCAGCGCCATGGGAATGTCACGGTGTTACTCGCTCATGAAATGTTTACTGATAATATTCAACATAATATTCTTGGTAAGCGGGTGCAGCTTTTCCACCTAGCAGTAAATTTTAGAAAATAATACAGAATAATTATTTCAAAATTTCGAACAATTTTTGGCATGATTATGTCCAATGTCGCGCACTTTTATTTTAGCATCAGCAATCAGCATGGCGGGCGAGAGCTTGTGATATTATGTGAACTTTTCAATGAATGCAATGATCTACATAGGTACTGAGATCGATTCTATTATGTAAATTCAAATGATTGAGCCCTGTGTTCCTGCACTGGGCTTCATCATTATAAAAATAGAAAAGCTATAAAAGGGCGTAAGTTTGCTTGGGGCTCTTGACGCTCTTGTTTACATTTCAGCTATGCAAGCGTAGGTACCTGGTGAATGTCTGCAGCCCTTTGATCCCACAAGCCTTATTTATTTATTTAAACAGGAACACCAACAGTGCATCTTATAATTACCTAAATAACAATAGGGATGATGACAGTAGGTAACTAAGAGTTACTAAAATAATGTGTTCATCTAATAAGATATGGTTAGTAGATTGAGAAAAATATATTTATCTTCATATTTAGGGTGAGATTGATTATTTATTTAATAAAATAAAACTACTAAATATAGCAGTCCACCATGATAAGTTGAACACCAATCGGAGTGATCGACATCATGACTATGTAAACATTGTAAATGTCACTATGTTTTGTATGAACTTCTACGATTTCCGCACTTTTTTATTGTTTTTACCTGCGTTTATAATGTATTTCGTGATTGCCATCGATCAGTAGCTTAGTTTTGTGTTCTCAAAACATGAAACTGGGATTTACCAAGGCAAATAGCTCTAATTTGTATAAAATAATATGAAGTAAAAACTTACCTACCTACGTCAAAATATCTTCACAGAAATAAATCGGAGAATTTAGACATACTCAGTGTGCTCGGAGCAAGTGTATTAGGGATATTTTGACTGAGAGATATAACGTTAACTGGATTGACGTGGGTCTGTATCAGAGTGTGCGGGCTGATCAGATATCTGAGGTAGCTATTATGGTCTACCGGTCCACGTACGGGCTGGTTAATGTGTAGCTAAATAGGTAGAGGTCAATATGGGACCGACATAGTCGTATGACGACTCAATGTCCCTAAATCAATAAAGAAAACAAACAAAAAGTGATGTGAGCTAAGCGTTTAGTGAGCTGACTTTGTTGTGTTATATAGGAAGAGTTTGTCTATGGCAGTGCAAGTCAGCGCAAGTAAAATAAAGAATAAAATGTATAGGCGGTGGGGTGCGGCGCGGGCGGGTTCGCGGCCTGGGCGCTGTACTCGGGCCGCGGCGGCGACAGCGCGGCGGCGCGCGCCGGCCTGTGCGCGCTGGCCGCGTGGGCCGCTGCGCTGGCGGCCGGCGCGCTGGCCGCGCTCACCGGCGCGCTGAGGCACTCCGCCTCGCTGCTGGCCCTTGCCTTCGCACTGCTGGCGCTCAGGTACACCTTTCACCTTGCAAACAAATATCATTAATGCAATATACACGCGAGAGCAATGATTCCGGGTCACTTAAAGAATGTTAAAAATCTCGGAAACTAAAAATGATAGGTTAATGCAATAAATTGTATTTAATAGACAATGTAATACTCCTTAAATGAAGGTATTAAAACTTCTTAGTTATTGTAAAGTTATATCTTAAAAAAATCAAATTTGAAAAAGGGCCACTTTCGAAGATGGAACTACGAAATTACAGCATTTGGTTTTGCTTTTGTTTGTAATCTGTCATTTATGTGGGTATATAAACCATGTTGATAGTGCTCTATATTCATTATTCAAGCTGAAATTATGTCGCTTACGCCTGAAGAATGCACCAGAATACTTACAATGCTGGAAACCGGCCGGAGTCAGCGCGATACAGCCAGGACTGTCGGTGTGTCGCTGTCAACAGTACAAAGAGTTCTCCGACGTTACGAAGAAACTGGTTCTAACCTACGCAGACCAGGAACGGGCAGAACCAGGTGTACCACAGCACGAGAAGACCGATACTTGGTGAACACCATGCTTCGAAATCGCTTTCTCACAGGAACTGAACTCACAAATCAGTTTCGACGCCTCGGAGGAAGTAACCCAAGTGCATGGACAGTAAGACGTCGGCTTGCTGAATCTAACTTAAAACCCCTTAGACCTGCAAACGGCCCTAAACTGGAGCGTGGGCATCGTATTTCAAGACTAAGATATGCCCAGAGCCACGTAAATTGGAGTATTGAAGATTGGTCAAAAGTTATGTTCTCCGACGAATCAAAATTTATGCTCTACAAGCACGATGGAAGACACAGAGTGTATCGAAGACCAGGGGAAAGATTCAAGCAAGCATGCATCGAAGAAAAAGTAGCCTACGGTGGTGGGTCTGTACTTGTGTGGGCCGGAATTTCTTCTGAAAGTCGCACAGAGCTGGTGATCATAGAAAACGGCTCTTTAACTAGCGTAAGATATGTGGAAGAAATCCTCAATGATCATGTTGGTCCATTTATGGTCAATTTAGGTGAGGATGCTATATTTATGCATGACAATGCCCGACCTCATACAGGTAGGATTGTGAATGACTACCTTCAAGAGATGAACATTACTCGTATGGAGTGGCCAGCGCGCAGCCCGGATATCAACCCGATCGAGCATGCTTGGGACGAGCTAGGCAGATGCGTAAAACAACGAAACCCTCCCCCAATCACGCTTCGTGAGCTCAAAATTGCTCTCACAGAGGAATGGGAGAATATTCCCCAAAATCGTATAAGGAACTTGGTGTACAGCATGCCAAACCGCGTAAACGCAGTAATGGAAGCACGAGGAGGCAATACGAAGTATTAAAATTCAAGTCAAATCGTAATAAAGTTCAAAAATTTCATGTTTCCTATTTTTGTTTTAAGGAGAGATCAGCAGTTTTTTTCTTTATGTAATTTTGTGTTAATAAAATGTATGGTGACTCATATTTTTTTACTTTCATTTAAGGAGTATTACATTGTCTATTAAATACAATTTATTGCATTAACCTATCATTTTTAGTTTCCGAGATTTTTAACATTCTTTAAGTGACCCGGAATCATTGCTCTCGAGTGTACATTACTAAAGTAGGTAGTTTCCTTGATGTCCTTAGGTAAAAAGACCGAAAGTCACTATCAGTGAAAACTTGTCATTAGTATCTAGAGTTCTGTTTACCTATTTACTATGTATGTATGTATGTGCTGTAAGTTTTACTAAAAATAAATAAATAAATAAAAAAGTATACAGCACCAAAAGTTGCCAAAAAAAGTTCCAAAGGTTGCCTGGAAGAGATCGCTCATAGCGATAAGGCCGCCCATTGTACTTCGCTTTAATATAGAACTATGTCTAATATCTAATTTCCGGTGCAGTACAATAAAGAGTTTTCTATCTATCTATCTACAGCTGCTGATGAGTATCATTTGATAAAATAGTGTGCGTGTCTTACAGCGGCGTAGCGGAGGGCGCGGCGGCGTGGTGGGGCGCAGCGCACGTGCCGACGCTGCGCGCGGCGCTGCGCGACTCGCTGACGCGCGCCGTGCGGCTCGACTACGGCCTGGTGGAGTCGCGCACGCAGCTCATCGACGCCATCCAGCACGGGGTGAGTGCACGCAGCGCACGTGCCGACGCTGCGCGCGGCGCTGCGCGACTCGCTGACGCGCGCCGTGCGGCTCGACTACGGCGTGGTGGAGTCGCGCACGCAGCTCATCGACGCCATCCAGCACGGGGTGAGTGCACGCAGCGCACGTGCCGACGCTGCGCGCGGCGCTGCGCGACTCGCTGACGCGCGCCGTGCGGCTCGACTACGGCCTGGTGGAGTCGCGCACGCAGCTCATCGACGCCATCCAGCACGGGGTGAGTGCACGCAGCGCACGTGCCGACGCTGCGCGCGGCGCTGCGCGACTCGCTGACGCGCGCCGTGCGGCTCGACTACGGCGTGGTGGAGTCGCGCACGCAGCTCATCGACGCCATCCAGCACGGGGTGAGTGCACGCAGCGCACGTGCCGACGCTGCGCGCGGCGCTGCGCGACTCGCTGACGCGCGCCGTGCGGCTCGACTACGGCCTGGTGGAGTCGCGCACGCAGCTCATCGACGCCATCCAGCACGGGGTGAGTGCACGCAGCGCACGTGCCGACGCTGCGCGCGGCGCTGCGCGACTCGCTGACGCGCGCCGTGCGGCTCGACTACGGCCTGGTGGAGTCGCGCACGCAGCTCATCGACGCCATCCAGCACGGGGTGAGTGCACGCAGCGCACGTGCCGACGCTGCGCGCGGCGCTGCGCGACTCGCTGACGCGCGCCGTGCGGCTCGACTACGGCGTGGTGGAGTCGCGCACGCAGCTCATCGACGCCATCCAGCACGGGGTGAGTGCACGCAGCGCACGTGCCGACGCTGCGCGCGGCGCTGCGCGACTCGCTGACGCGCGCCGTGCGGCTCGACTACGGCCTGGTGGAGTCGCGCACGCAGCTCATCGACGCCATCCAGCACGGGGTGAGTGCACGCAGCGCACGTGCCGACGCTGCGCGCGGCGCTGCGCGACTCGCTGACGCGCGCCGTGCGGCTCGACTACGGCGTGGTGGAGTCGCGCACGCAGCTCATCGACGCCATCCAGCACGGGGTGAGTGCACGCAGCGCACGTGCCGACGCTGCGCGCGGCGCTGCGCGACTCGCTGACGCGCGCCGTGCGGCTCGACTACGGCCTGGTGGAGTCGCGCACGCAGCTCATCGACGCCATCCAGCACGGGGTGAGTGCACGCAGCGCACGTGCCGACCGCTTGCGCGCTCACTGTTAACGTGTGCTATTGGGTTGCAGCTGCATTGCTGCGGGTCGGAGAGCGCGCGCGACTGGCAGCAGGCGGCGTGGGCGCGCGGCGCGGACGCAGGCGCGGACGCGGACGCCACGCTCCGCGCCGTCGACTTGTCCGTCTCAGCGCCGCCCGCGTACTACGAGGTGCCCGCCTCCTGCTGCGAGGTCGGTACACCTACCACTACACTACACTACACTGCACTGCACTACATTACACTACACTACTGCTAGCTTAATGGTGCGTACAAATTACGCGAGGCTGCCGCGCGAGCCAATATGTTGATATGAATTTAGTAGACCGCGAACAATGCCGTTCGAGCATTGCGGCTCGCGCTGGATCGCTCGCCGCGCGCGGCAGCCGAACCTCATTTGTACGCACCTTTAGCTTCGTTTTAACCCTCGAATTGAAAGGTGCGGTGTTTCGAGTTGAACAGCTCGCTGCACTGCACTGCACTGCACTGCACTGAGGGAATGTGAAGGGCAGGCATGATGAGAGTGTTGCACAGTACACTGTGGTTGCAGAGCTCGGAGCGCGTGGAGTGCGCGGTGGCGGCGCGGCTGGCGGCGGGCGCGGCGGCCGGCGCGGGGCTGTGGCGCGAGGGCTGCGCGCCCGCCGTGCTGCGCGCGCTGGCCGGCGCGGCGCGCGGTCCGCTGGCGGCGGCGGCGGCGTTGCTGGCCGCGCATGCTGTGGCGCTGCTGCTGACGCTGGCGCTGTGCCTGCGCGCGCAGCCCGAGCCGCACTACAAGGCGTAGGGGCCGGCGCAGGCCCGCGTCGCGCCCGAGTACCGCGTCTAGTTGCCGCGCGAGAGGGCGCTGCGAGCGTTCATTCAGATGTGAGCGGTGAGCCGGTGCCACGGCTTACATACGCGAGCCGGTGCCATCTAATGTTACTAATATTCAATAATACTCAGAATGTATTAATTAATTAATACATTAACGAATTAATTAGCGAATAGCTGAAGGTGTCTACTGTCATGTGAACACACACACACACACACACACACACACTGCCATATTATAGCGACACTGTGCGGTAGAGGTTAAAAAACACTCGATATTATATTCTAAATTTTTACAAAAATTTTATAAAATTATACATTTAAATGAAACTTGATGAATTTGGTAGATTATAATAGTATCAGAATAAGAGACCTTAACATAATATTCAGTCGTAATGCCTTGTTGATGTACTTATTGGGCGAGCGAGCGAGCGAAGCGTCTGTCTGTCAGTTCTCGTCTACAGATCGCATTTTTCAACCGATTTTGACTAAAATTGGTTCACAAGTTCCTTGATCTGTTTTATTTTTTTTGTCGATCGTGATTTTTGATCAGGGGGATAAGGGATGACGGTTTCCATCAAACTTCATCCCTTAGACCGTTATTTATCAACTGATTTCAATCAAATGAAATAAAAATTAAATTAATTATTAATTTTTATTAAATTAAAGCACACTAAGGATTTCATTCTACACAAGATGTTGTAAAAAAAATCCAATAAGGGTGAATGGAGGGGAGAAAAGAGGATATTTGCTGTAGTCAAAGTCAAAATTTGTTTATTCAATAAAATGACGCGGATCATTTAGAATCGTCTTGTATAACTACTTACTTAGGTGATGCTAGGTGGCAGTTCCACGCGACCAGAGACAACAAGAACGGCCACAAACTGCGGCCTGCTTCCTAGCGTTGCATTCTATCATCCTGCATACAAACAAATATACCTAAGTACATAGAACACGAGAATAGCACTGACATTGCAAGTCGAGTAGTTAGCTGTCGATGGGTGGAGCGACATCCCGCCATGCAGTTTTGTCATTCATATAGTTATCTAAGGTATAATAATGCTTTCTTTACGAGATTATTCTGAATTTCCGCACCGAAAGTTTTGTGGCATTTTCAGGAAACTTATTATAGAAACGTACAGTATTTCCCATGAATTCGGCCGAATAAGAGCGAACTGTGCCGCTCTCGCGCTAAACACAAACATCCTGACACTCAAATTACGACTAATTCAAAAAGACAAAATTATACATTCAAAGTCATGACAAAATGCTTTAATTTACAAAATAATGTATTAGATTATTGTTTGTGGTGTAGCTAGCACGTACTGTACTGTACTGTACTGTACTGTACTGTACTGTACTGTACTGTACTGTACTGCTTCTAATATGTTAACTGTAGCGAGGTAAGGTTTACAATTATAATGATGACTTAATAAGATATTGAGTGTAACATTATTACCAAATGCGTGTTATATTAGATATGCATGTGGTGTTTGTCCACTTGTCGATAATGTTTACGATCGTGTCTACATTATGTAGGTTTCCCAGTTTTATGTATAACTATAATATAATATGTATAGTGTGTATGTATATGCATGTAGTAATGTACCAAAGAAAGGCCACAGAATGCGTCGCGCTCGCGCTCGCGCTCGCCCGATGGCGCATGGCGTCGCGACGGACAATGTTCTAGAGGTATACTTGATCGAAGATGTTCTTATAATAATATAAACTGCGCTTCGCTCTACTGACTGCCATTAAACAGTAGGTACCTACCTATGTTTTAAGTTGAGACTGATTACATTTGACGTATTACTTAACCATTTACCAATTTTAAGTTGTAACTGAGTACAAATTTTTAGTTATTAGTTGTTCTTGATGAGTTTATTGTTGCTGTTTCTAGACTGACTTTAGTTTAATTAAGTTAAGTGAGTTTGTAATTGCGCCGTGTCTGTCCCTCCTTATTGCTCTCATTGTCTTTAAATTGTATCTGAAACACGTTTTTTACCACTAACATTACAAGCTATGTACAATTTTATTTATAAGATGAATGCATGTTGTTATTAGTACGTAGGTACTTAGCACCCGGCGGCAGTGCCTCTGGTAGGTACCTACCAGAGGCACTGCCGCCGGTCTCGTTGCACCGATGTGCTGTTTATGTGTTACTAGCGGTTACCCACGACTTCGTCCACGAAAAAAGTAGGTAAAAGCAACACAGCACATTTATTTTAATTGTTTTTCTTGGTGTTATAGTGAATATTGTTCTTTAATTTTGGTGCAATTATAACCAATAATACTTGGAAGTCATAGCATAAAGTGTGAGCCATTGGAATAAATGTGTATTATGTGTTTTTATTATTTGATGGAATTCGTTTTCAAGTTTTGAAGGGAAAATCCACCATTTTGTCTTCAAAACAAATGATTTGACGTATGACTCGACTTGACTAAACTTATTTCAAATAATCCACTTGACACTTGCAAAACTGTCTGCCGAAATGTCGGACAGAGGCCATATAGAAAAGAAGAAGAGGTAGTACTACGCCCTGTCAAACTGACGTGACAATGACACCATCCTCTTGCCATTAATAATTGGCGCTGCTAATGGGCGTTTTTCCACTAGCCGGCACCGGTCCGGCGACGACGGCACGGTGACGCGTCTGTTCTATCGAGCCCGCCCCGCGCACACGCACGCACGCGTACACGCGCGCACGCGTACACGCGCACACACGCACACGGCTACGTACGTATACAGAACACAGTGACAGTCCCGCCGCCGCCGCCGGCGTCGGCACCGGCGGCGGCGGCGGGATGGTTGCCGTCGCCGTCGCCGTGCCGGCGAGTGGAAAACCGCCCAATCCCGTTTGTTCATTTTATTCTGTAGATCCTGTTAATTATTCGTAAAAAGTAGCCTATGTGTCAATTCAGGGGGGTGATTCTATACCAATAGACTTTTTTATCACGATAGAATATCTCCTAAAAACTGTCAAAAACTATGGAGTTTTGACAGTTCTTGGGATATATATCTATCGTGATAAAATGTCTATCGGTCTAGAATCGCCCCCCTGGTTACGAACTATATATTATGCCAATTTTCATCCAAGTTGGTTCAGTAGTTTAGACGTGATTGAAACATCTAAACATCCTATTAATATTATAAATGCGAAAGTTTAGATGTTTGGATGTTTGTGTTTCAATCACGTAGAAACTACTGAACCAACTTGGATTAAACTTGGCATATATATAGTTTGTAAACCGGAATGAGACATAGGCTACTTTTTATCCCCAATAATTAACAGGATCTACAGGATAAAATGAACGAAAAGGATTAGCAGCGCCAATTGGCAAGAGGATGATGTCATGTCAAGTCAGTTTGACAGGGCGTAGGACCTCTTTGGTATAAGACTAACGTTTGACATTCGAGTACGGGTTCGTTCGGTGTAATGTCAAAGTATCCGCTCGGTACACGCACAGATAATATAATGTACACGGAAACAGTGCTCGTGTACGAAGTCGCGGGCCACCGCTAGTGTTATAATATTGGTGGGATGGGATTAGTTTCAGCTCGACTAGGTATAATAATTGTATTTTAAAAAGGATTATCTGATGATGAGGCCGCCACCGCTCCTCGACTGCGGCCACTATTCAATCTGAATGTTATCAAAAACCGGTCATTTCCATTACGGGCATTGATGTTATGGGAGTGGGGGGATGGGGGGGGGTGGAACTAGCACGGCACTGGCTATAACAATGCATTGGCTCACTTATCGCGTCCACTGAAGAGGTGCTTTGTGAGCACTGCGCCCATCACTCTGAGATATTGAGATATAGGTACCTACAGGTGTTTAGTCTCATATGCCTGTGCACAATTGTACTGCAATGCCGGCTGGCATCCAACCCCTTCAAACCAATCGGTGCTTAATTTAAATAAAATCTTAATTTTGACTGGTTATAAGACAACAAATGTACAGGCAATAGTGTCAGTGGCCGCGGCGGCGGCGGCGGCGGCGGCGGCGTGCTGCTCTGCGGAGCCGCGGTGTGCCATCTAATGTTAATGTCCGTTAGTGTTCACACTAATTCATTATTATTATTAGAAACAGTAATAAATGCGTTACTAACAAGAGGTTATGCATTTTTATTAAATGTGTTCCTGCGAGGTCCTTTGTTCCCTAATGTAGGTACCTACCGCTAGCTACTACCCCAGTTGTACGGCACGTGAGAGTCGGCACGTCATCCTCAAAGGCATAACAACATTGCATCGTCGGAGCGTCTCACTATCACAACACAACGCGTTGCTTCATCAAATATCTACTTGGCAATTTGACCTCTGCTCACCCTCACCGCACCGCACCGCACCGCACTGCACCGCACCGCACCGCGCCGCACCGCACTGCACCGTACTGCACCGCACCGCACGTCCGCACCAGACAGCGAGTGATATCTCACACACAACTGACAAGGAAGTTGTGCACTCGTATGCTGTGGAAATGCATTAAAATCGCATTTGCATGTACTTTCGTTTACACTTTCGTTGCTGAAACGGGTCGCGGTGGTTGCGCGCGTGGCCAATTAAAAATAAACTTGACAAAGCGCGAGTTTTATTTGCGCATGGTAGTGTTCCGACTTCCGACTGAAAGATTCGTTTTATAACAAGCTCTTCACTTAAAAAAAAACCAGTATAACAAGAGCTCCCATTTGTCGGGGATTTTTAGGATGACGATACGGTTCAGGCTGGACAGTTAATAATTCTGGCCATAAGTGTTCCGTTATTAACCGACTTCAAAAAAGGAGGAGGTTCTCAATTCGGTTGTATGTTTTTTTATTTTTTTATTGTTTGTTACATCAGAACTCCGTCATTTATGAACCGATTTCAAAGATGTACTTCCAGGTTGGTCCCATTAAATTTTCATCAAAATCGGTTCAGTAGTTTAGTTTGGCTTATAAATAACTGAAAAAAAATATGCCAACCACGTGCACGAAATTGCGTATTTTGCTTTGCTGTATCTTTTAAGTGGTGTTTATAGTCACTATAACATTCCCAATGAACTGCCATCATCAATTTCAATTTATAACCCTTGGGTTATAAATTGAAATCATGAAATGGGACCAACCTGGAAGCATATACTTTCAGATAAAAAAAAGTTTATTCGGGTGGCTGGAATAACGGCTGCCACCCATCACGCAAAAAGGGCCCGCTTGCGGCCCCATTTGCGGAAAATGGTTCGCCCTACAAGTACAAAGATAAAAAAAGAATTTTTGAAATCGGTTCATAGGTAAATGACGGAGTTCAATAACAAACATAAAAAAAAAGAACAACCGAATTGAGAACTTCCTCTTTTGAAGTGGTTAAAAATACCAACTTTAGAAGAACAGCCACTCAAGAGATTTATGCCGTGGCCATGGATCATGGGCTTACACTGTTCCAGAATTCATGGAGTTCAAATTGTAAAAATATTAATTTTGCATGCCAAGTATACAATTTATAAAGGGGACATACCTACCTACACATTCAGCTGGTAGCCTCATCACATCATACAAACAGGGTTTCAAATTCAATGATGACTCGAACAGGGTTCGGACGCGGCGGCGACGTAAGTCATCCTTTATCTCATACGATACGATACGAGTCTATCAACATAGGTAGGTACTAGGTAGGTACACTGATAACAAAATCGCGTTAGGCTGAAGCAATGATTTGAGTACCTACCTACCTAGAGATTTTCAGACAAAAATGTATGCTTGAGTTGAGTCTGGATGTGCTTGCGCAGCATCTCGCTTTCTTCGCAAGCACGATACACGAAGGTAGAACATGGAAGTAAACAGCGCCGCGCCGCCGCCGCGCGCGCCGCCGCCGCCGCCGCGCGCCGCCCACTCGCGTGCGCGCTAATTGACGTTGATTGGTTATTGAAGACGACAATAAAATTGACGGCAACGAGGCAGCCGATAGCCGTTCCAGTTCCGTAGGTACCTACTACCAATCATACGACCCAAATAAAATTGATGAGGAGGTATTTGGGGCAGGCATAGGTGACGTGACGCACAGTGCCATGCATTGCTTGCTCGGACAAACAAGTGCCTACTGTAGGTACTGACAGTACCTACCTGCGGGAATTATGCCGCTCGTGTTGAGTCATCCTTCTCCCATCTCGCAATGACGGCTGCCCACACACACATGTAGCACACGCACCTACTTAGGTACCTACGTAGTACCTAACTACAGTTTTTTAAATAATACCTGATAAAACGCTCCCCAAACTGGAAACCCTTGGGTTAGGCCCCTCTACATATCCCTGTTTCACCGCCTAGTTCGCGGACCAAGCGAGTAACTTAGTACAGTAGCGAGTAATTTATTGGCTAATAGTTTCAATCACGTCTAAACTACTGAACCAACTTGGATGAAACTTGGCATATATATAGTTCGTAACCTGGATTGACACATAGGCTACTTTTTATCCCGAATAATTAACAGGATCTACAGAATAAAATGAACGAAAAGGATTAGCAGCGCCAATTAGCAAGAGGATTTCATTGTCATGTCATGTCACGTCAGTTTGACAGGGAGTAGTACCCACTACCTCTTTGGTCTAACGAAACAACTAGCGTTTGACAATCCAGTACGAGTTCGGTGTAATGTCAAGTTTTTCAAAGTATCCGCTCGGTACACGCCATTGAGCTATGAATCAGAGGTACACGCACACAATATAATGTACTAGTTTATAATATTAGTGGGATGGGATGGGAATAGTATATATTGTACCAGCCATCTAGTTCCCATATTACAAGCTTTGCTAAGTTTAGGACTAGAGGGCCTCGTGTGAAATGTCCATGAATATTTATTTATTTAACTAAATGTTGGAACAAGCCGATGGCCCACCTGATGCTAAGTGGATACCTCTGCCTATAGCAATGCACTTGTCCCACAGAGAACGTCAGAAATCAGAAAAATTTTATTGTAATGCACGTCCACTGAGGACGTGCCCTGTGGTGCATTGTCCTGCACTCCATCACTCTGAGACATGTCGGTGTTAAGTCTCATGTGCCTGTAATTACGCCAGCACAGCACCCATACCCTTCAAACGTTATAGGTACCTACTACCTAGTCTACCTACCTATTGCGTACTACATAATAAAGAAATAATAACTTTCTCCACTACATACGTACATACATACCTACACGGTGCAATACTACATTGTGTAGCTTCTTCCCACCTGACTTTGCAGGTCGTATCGTAGCACTCGCACCGCGCGCGTAGCATACCTACCTACAATAGAGAATGTTATGTTTTACGGCTCTACGCGCTGCCACCGCGCCCGCGCCGCGCCCGCACAGTGGCCCCTCGTCGTCGTCGCCCGTTTCTAAGTTTTCGTTCGTGCAGACGCAGCTAGGACCTAAACCGTGCTTTTTTGTGAGGGAGGCCCATGTCCCGCAGCAGCACACCACCACCTGCCTACCTGCCTACCTGCCTACCTGCCTACCTGCCTACCGTGTCCTTCTACAGAACGATGATTCTCTCGTGGTGTGCTGTAGGTTGTTGTTATTTACTTTTATTTTCACCCTACTGGACAACCGTACGCGAAAGCACCTATGCACAAGCACAGCGGAAAGCTCGATCGCGCGCGCGCCCGCCGTCCCAGGCACGTCAGTTTCAGTTCAGTCACACCGTCACACACACTGTTCAGTTCAGTTGAGTCAGTCAGTGCCTTACGAGGCGTGACTCGCAGCGGTCGTCGACGAGACTCTGTCCGCGCGCCCCGCGCCCCGCGCCCCGCATGCCATGTGCAGCGAGTGAGCAGTCAGCAGAGCACTGCGCCGCCAGACATCGCCATGGGCTGCACTGCGCGAATCTGCACCGCGGAGAAGATCTTCCTGTTCATCAACATTGCATTCGCGGTGCGTACCTACTTGTACTTACCCCTGATATTTCAGACTCGTACTTTTACTTAAGATGCCTTTAGATCTCGATTCGATTTCATCCAATCCAACCCATCATAGCCTATAGATATTTCGTTCAGTTCAACATAAGTACCTACATGGTTCATACCTTAATATTTAGTTATCTAAGTAGGTACATGAATGAACTAAGTAAGTAGTTTTGTTTGATGGAGTGATTAGTGTTATAACTTTGGCAAATCGGTGATGTTGTATGTTTGTTTGTAGAGCTGGTGGTGGTAGTGTGTAGGTAACTATTGAACCGGTTCAGTTGTACCTACTGGTAAGACTATGAGATAAATCTGTGAAGGGGTTGTAATGTTATGTTATAAGTGTAATGTAATGTTATAAGGGTCCAAAAGAGAGTAACAAATTAAAAGTAGGTACCAACCTACCTACCTAGATAGAACAAATAAATCAAGTGGCGTCTTTTTTTTATTTTTTTTTTATTAAAATAGGATACCCAACACAGGTTTACACTTCACAATTACAGATTCATTTAAAATATAATACTAGGTGCTCCCATAATTAAAGAGTACCAAAGGAATATTATTATGATAATAGGCTTCGTTTGGAGATTCCAAAACTGTTTTTGTTCTGATGAAAATTTTAAAGTTGATTTACCAGTAGGTATAAATAAACGCGAGCTTCCATTTATTAAGTTTAGTTTCATTTCAATGTTAGGATCGATGCGATTTGCAAAGTTTATCTCAGCCATTTAGAAAATAAACTGGACAAGGCACAAGTTTTATTTGCGCACGCTAGTGTTCCGAAAGATTCGCTTTATAACCAGCTCTCCACTTTACCAATGTAATGTATTACCAAAACAAACCAATGTAACAAGAGCTCCCATTTGTAGAATTTTTAATAACGATACAGTTCAGGATAAGTTGGAGAAGTAATAATTGTAGTTTTTATTTAATTTCTAGAATTCAGATAACTTTTAGAAGTTGCCTATAGTTTTCCTTTCATGAGACCATTATGGAACAGGTTTTCTGAAAAAGTTACCCATTTTTGACAGGCAGGTACCTACTTTAAGAGAAACCCGCCTGGAATCAAATATATCGCACTAAATAATATTTTTTGCTCAACAAAGTTTTTTGTACTATAAAAAAATGTAAATATGAGGTTCTTTAGTTAAGTTGTAAGCTGTCATTGGATTAGACACCTCACTATTGTAATATAGGTACATATCCCGTTCGCATTGCACGCAGGCCGCAGGGGCAACACGCGGGGGATTTCTGGAATAAACCCTCCTAGTTGAGCCTCGTACCTAATGGTCGCTTATTTACAGAATGTCCTTTATTCCAATATTCGTATTCCAAATTTCAACTCTCTAGCTTGTATGGTTTAGCTCTGGTGGCGTGTGAGGTGTGACAGACAGACAGACACCGGAGTGAGACCATACCTAAGTGTTCCGTTTTTCCAAAACTGAAGCGGAACACTAAGCACTGAGGCCCGATCTAGTTGGCAATGCGCTGCGCAATCCAACAGTTTTACGATACACGAAACGGGTGAATAAGTTTTTGCAAATAGTAACACTTATTTCGGCAAATAAACGTACGTTGCGTTGCGTTGGCGCACGGCGCACGCGCAGAATTAAAAACAACACAAACTACGTTTATTTATTAGTGAATAATACAGTGTCGATGAAGGTTAACAAGTGTTTAGATATTAAACACTTAAAATACCTGTTAGCTCCTATCCTATCAATGACGACGGTGCTGACGTGCTCAGCGGTGCTGTGCTGACGTGCTGTGCTGACGTGCTGCCTGAGGAAGTTATTAGCTCGGTTAGGTGGCATGCTTTTGATCCTGAGCTTGGTCTGAATCTGCAGCAGTTCCCAGTAGCGGAAAGGCGATTGTGGAAACTGTAGATATTAACTTACCTAAGCGATTTTAAACGGCTTTGGTACCTACTACCTTACCTACATAACATACCTAAGTACTTAAATATAAAGATTACGAAACAAACAGTTTTTAACATATGCGTTTGCATATTAGTCCACTCCACGGTAGTTCAAGTTATTTAAATAACAGGTAAAGTTTATTTTAAAATAAGTATAAACCATCGAATGAGAAACCATTTCGCACAAAGCAACCAAACGCATGACTAATTGCTGTTTTTAAGATTTTCCATTCCATAGCTAGCACAATCCCAGTTATTACTACTAGATACTTGTGTGCAACGACTCTACCTACCTATACCTACCTATACCTACCTATACCTACCTATACCTACCTACTGGCGAGAGTGAGGCGAATCATCTAACCGTCATTACAAGTACCTAGGTAAGGTACCTAGTACCTACAATGTTTTACTGAGTGCTTCCTGTTTCAACCCAAGATTTTTCAACCCAATAGGTATTTTTCCTCATTCGTCCCAAACTTATTTTTAGTTCCTTTTTCAACCCACACCTAATTATTCCTAATTTCTATTGTTTAAATTTAAATAAATGACACAGTGTAACACTAAAGCAGCAGGGCCAGGGAGTAGAAAAAGAACGTAATTTTCTATTCCTTCTAGCTAGGCCTTACTGGGCAATAAAAAGTACTACCTTCTCGAAATTATGCCATTTGTCAATTGTTCAGCAAATCGGTAACATACCGACAGCAGCGCCACCTAACGGGTCCGATTGTGTTTTCAAACCATCCATGAAATGAACACACTGTAAATATTGTATTGAGTAAGTAGGTATAAGTATGTAGGTAAGCGCAGTAATGTAGTGAGCGAGCGAAGCGAACGGTGATCAATTTGGGTGAATGCGCGTTGTGTTGCATTGCAGGTTGTAGTGTTAGGTCTGTTTGTAGAACATACCTACCTACGAACCGCTTACCTACGTAACGAGTAGGTAAAAAAAACGTAGGTACTTACAAGAAATTCAAAACAAAAATTGTAAGTAAGTACTTACTGTAAAACCAGTGTAAAAACATGAGTTTTAACTGGCCTTGTCACTGTATGTAAGTATCTAATTGGATTTGCAAATAATATCTCTGCCACGCACGGTTCAACAAAATATATTTACTTATTTATTAAACAGGAACACAAACAGTGCTATGTATTCAAGCTGTCTTATGTATGACTGGTACTTCGAGCGTAGGACTGGTACAATAGGCGAACACAACATTCAAATAAAATTAGGTTTCTTTATGTTTCATTTACTTTTTTTGGAAATTCACGATGCGAGATCTCAGTTCATGAACTGAGATCTCGCATCGTGATCTCGCAACAGATCTCGCAACCAAAACTATGTAGGTCACCCTGCAGGGTGACCTACATAGTTTTGGTTGAGTGAGTGTTCCCAACACAACACAACACAACACAACACCACACCCTTTTTTTTTGTTAACGGGGGGAAATCTGCTTCCAGACACCTCGCCGCATTTGAGGGATGCGGCGAGGTAGTGTGAGGTTGACGGATTCGTCGACTCACTAAAACCACCCCGGTGGCCGGCCTCGATGCTTGACGAGGGACTCTGGGACCTCAAACGACCACGCCAGAGCCCTCATCGCATATCGCCAATAAAAGCACGTCCCAGGAGAACGACACCCACAGTCGCGATCCCAGCACCTACGGTGCTACGGCTGCACACGCCACAGTGTGCAGCCGCCCTCCCGGAGTCCGCTAACGAACAGCCGGAGCCCTCACTCCGACCGCCCACGGACCCGAAAGACTCCCTGAATGGCAGGGAGTACCACTCAGCCCCCTTATGGGGCAGGTAGTGCGGGGCGGCCGTTGCCTGCACCCCGCCGCCGCCTCCTCCGAGCGGGATCGGCCCGGCCCTCTCCCGATCACGCTCGGCGGCTTCTTTCCGGACTAAAACCGTCTCACAGAAAGAAGCCACAGCCGTCCAAGCCGTCTCATCTGCCAGCATAGCCTCGACTACGCTTGGCAGAGAGAGGTCCCGCCCGATCCTCTCGACCAGAATTCCGCGCTCCTCGCACCACGCTGAGCACTGCTCCAACGTGTGCTGCGCGGAATCCCGGTCCCACCCACAATGGTGACATTGTGGTGTGGGTTCGCGTCCAATCCTACTCAGGTACTCACCAAAGCAACCGTGCCCGGTGAGTACCTGAGTAAGTCGATAGGTGACGAAACCATACTCCCGACCCAGCCAGGCTTCGAAGTTAGGCGCAATAGCGCCCACGATGCGCTGGCGCGAGCTTCTCGGCTCGTCGAACCGCTCGCGCCACTCCACGAGCGCACGCGCCGGCGCTCCTGCACCCGCACTTCAGCGGGCGCGGTTCCACTCCCGTCATCGGTCCGGAGACGCCCGTATACACGGGCATCCATCCTCGCCAAGATGTCAAGGGGCGGAAACCGCGCCAAGATCGTCGCCGCCTCAAAGGATATCGTGCGATACCCTCGTACGATACGGATGGCCATAGTGCGCTGTAGGCTATTATACAACAACCTATAGCGCCTAACACCCGCTAGTCTACCAGACCACACGGGCGCTCCGTAGAGGGCCATCGATCGCACCACCCCACCGTAGAGGCGACGAACACCTTCCCTAGGTACAACACAACACCCATGGTATCCCATTAAGAGATGAAGTAAAAGGCGATGGTGTCGTCGCCGCGCGGTTACGCGGCCTCGCATCGCATCGCACTTCGCACTTCACTTCACATCGCATTGTCATCGGGATTCGATTCTAGTTGAGATCGGAGTCGCGTGCCGAACACTGCTTGCGTATGGCAGCAGCGCAGCAGCGCAGCAGCGCAGCAGCGCAGCAGCGCAGCAGCGCAGCGGTGGCATCGGGCTCGCTGCTGCTGGCTGACGACAGCGAGTGCAGTGGAGACGACATCCAATCCCCCACCCGCCAGTGAAGCGAGTGTATGCCTATTCATGGCCGGACGAAGCCGGACCACTTGATTCATCTTCATTATCTCTTTGATGGAACGTTCCAATCCAAGTCATAATGCTCGTAGCGGAGCCCAACTCAACGGAAGTCGCTTTCTAGCGAACACTTCATCATCACGATATTTAGACCTTGCACCTATGTTTTGTTTCGAACTGGTGTTTTTGTAAATAAAATATTTATTTATTTTTATTTATTTATTTTATTGTAGATGAGTTATAGGTACAGCGTCAGGAGCCACTATTTACCCATGCCCCGATGAACGGGACTCTGCAGCGCGTAGTCTTGCCCAGCTCCTAGGTATAGCATCCTCCCTCAGCCTAGACTAGGTATAGCATCCTCCCTCAGCCTAGACTAGGTATAGCATCCTCCCTCAGCCTAGACTAGACCGTCACTAAGTGCGGAGCTGACTAAGCCGTGCTATTTCTCACGATGTTTTCCTTCACCGTTTGAGAGCACTGGCAATGTGCACATAAGTTTTCCGATTACCAAAATCGATTAGTGCACGACCGGCTTCAAGTTTACAGTTGAGACATCAGTCCAGATCCAGACAAAACATGTCACAGCTTCAAGTTATCTATAGCTACCTACTACCTTACTTATAGCAACTATTTGGTGTCGATTCATTAAAACAATAAAATTGGTATTGTTCTTATGCAGTAGAGGTAGTTAGCTGCACAATCCGACCTGACACGTGAAACTTGATCAATACTCGTATTACCTAGCTACCTACATAAGTATTTCCATTAAGTAGGTACATGACAGTTCTCACACTCACGAAATGATGTATTATCACGCTGCGCCTGCGCTGGGCATTGATCCGTCAGTGGGTATCGCATCGCCGCATTCCGCACATATCTCTGACTCAGTCAACGCGAGACATGACTCATGTAGAGGTGGTAAAAGAACCAACTTCACGCTATTCTGGTGTAGTGTTTACATTACAATCATTATCTGAGATAAATTCAATTCAACAGCTGACATAACCGCATTGGCTGCGTTGCGTCGTGTCGTCCGCACGAACTAATAATGAGAATGTGGTAGGAGTAGCCGCACTGCAGCGCTGGGAACAGCTGTGCATACAACTGCTACAATTTTAAAAGACCGCTGTGCTATAAGAATAACAATCATTTATTGTAAAACTGTGTAGAAGAGATATTATACTTACCTACTAACATGTGCTTATACCTAGGTATAGTTAGTAGTGAGCTATTATCTAAGTAAACATTTGTAGGTAGAACTCCAGGCCTACTATACCTAATAGCTTACGTATTTACCTAATAGATATTATATTATGTAGCTTGTAGCTAGATTGGGCCACTTCGCTCGGCTCGGGGGTCCTCACTCGGCATCGTGCCTCAAACTAGGTAATTGAAGAAGCCATCCGTAATGTGCCCTCCATTATTGAATTAAATACTATTTAGGTAGCAGCAGCTGCAGTCGCGCGTCGCGCCGCACCCAACTCTATCCGCGCCCTACGAACTTATATTTCGGGAAGTTACCATTTCCCTTCTCCTTCTCCAATTATATGTATATTCATCATTATTTACCATATTATCATGTATATTGTATTACCTATTTGTCTAGTTGAGTGTTCAAGGGAATGCCGCGGCATCCTATATCTGAACAAACACGTAGTTATAACACCCATTAAGCTTTTGTATTGTATTTTATTTGTGTTTTCTACGTTGGATGTCCAAATTAATAAAATAAAAATTAGATTTTGGCTGGTAAGTACTGAGTTGGAATATTGAGAGTTGTCTATTCTCACGTGTTATATATAAGTGATGGCCGCTCGACATCCTTCACATCGTCGACATCCTCGCTCGACATCGTCGACATCGGCTTCAATCAATGTTATTCTTGAAACCAAACAAAAATCACTGAATAGGTGCCGAGACATTTGTTTAGTCCGTCACGAGAGCCTGGGGTCTGGGGTCTGGGGTCTGGGGTCTGGGGTGTGGGGTGTGGGGGCGCGGGGCGGGGGCCATGCGATGTATCTTCAATCAATGAAATGCCTCATAAAAGGCATGACGAACATGAAAAGGGTGACGAACCACGAACACTTCGCTCGCGTAAGCACGCGCTTCTACTGAAAACGGTTTCAGTACTACCGGAGGTCAGGTACCTACCTCCTACACTACATACTCGTAGTTAAAGCGATGCCGATCCTGATGGCTTTTTTACATCAATCAATGCTCTGCTCTGACTCAATACAATACATAACTGCCTTAAATTACATTAGCTAGTAGGTAGTACTTACTTCGACATTTTTTACATTAGCTAGTACTTAACTACTTAGCTAGTACTTACTTCGACATTTTTTTTATAGAACTATAATAATGATGGGAAAAGCCGATGGTCCACCTGATGTTAAGTGGTAACCACTGCCTACAACAATACATTGCATCACTGAGCACGTCCTTCACAAGAAGCGCTAGGTACTACTTACCACTAAACACGTAGCTACAATACTACATGTTTTGTTTTAGTCTAACTTTGCTGTGCGATGCGAGTTATTACATTAGTAATAACATCGAATTGGTAATAATAAGTGATAATATTTTACCATGAATTATTTTAGCATCGTCGTCATTGATGCATTACTAAAAAAAAGTTATGCTAAGTAAAAGCACAGCCACGCACGCGCACACGCGCACACGCGCACACGCGCACACGCACACACGCGCACACGCACACACGCGCATGCATTCAATCAAATTTGAGAAGTACACGAAAGACTTCATTCTACACAAGATAGTGTAAAAATATTTCAGTATAAACATAAAATGGTCGCGGGGTCTATGTTCTCATAGGACAACTAGTTATACATATTACAGAGAAACGTTTGACCGCAATCTCACCTGATGGTTTTTGTGAGAGATAAAAGCTGATGGCTGTTAGACGAGCAGAGCAGAGCGCTACCGAAAACCAGTTAGACGTCCCGCACGCAGTGCATCTCAATGTACAGTCGGACTCGTTTTCTGAGTCTGAGCCGGCGCGGCGGCGGCGGAGGTAATTGTCCGCTGACATCGGCGTCCGCGTCATCAACAGCTGCTCTTAGGAGCATGTGACTATCTCGCTCCCTCTTGCATACACTGGAATATAGATAAGACTGCTTTTTCATGGCATAAAACGGGAGACCACAACACTTAGTACAAAACGCAGAGTTGGTCAAAACCGTTCAGAGCGAGTTGGACGATATCGCTCGCACGCAGTACACGTACCTATGGACCTATGCAGCTACCTGCTTACCTTACTGTCGCGCCCATATATCTACGTAAAGCTTGCAAGTGCTCAATCATTTTAAACTGGTAGGTACGGTACCTACTACCACTTAGTTCATTTGAGTGGGGGGGAAGGGGGGGGGGGGTTATTGATTTGTACATTCTAAGTATTTCTAAGACAATATTTTTGCTAGTATTTTTGTTCGTACTTGTTATAGACTTACGTAGATACTTATGTTGTCTGAATGACTTTTATTTAAAGTTTTGTTGACACGGTATATATTTATGTTAGTTATATAGAATGTACTAAAATATCGAAGTAAGTAAGTATAGTACACGGAGTTGGGAACCTTGGCCGGCGATGACTCCGCGTTATCGACCATTGGCTGATTCAAGTGACCTCTATCTAACACTTCAATAAAAACCTATACAATACCTATACCTACAAAGGAACTCCAAGTAATTTTAGTGTTTAAAAAGCAAGAACTTATAATCGTTTATGAAAATAATAAAAAGCAAGGGATCTAGCATAGATCCCTGTGGAACCCCGACAGGGCTGTGATGTGACACCTATTATATAGATTATCGCGGATTCGGAAAAGCTTATGCATAATTTATGATCTATATGCGGTCGAATGCCCTGTAATCTGTACTACATAGTTATGTAGTTGTAGACAATGACTTTATAACTAGAGTAGGTATACCGTAGGTAGAGTATCTACATCTATATGACTGACAATCAAATTGGCTAATTTCTTTTTAGGAGAAAAGTTAAGGATTACTTAGTTTTAATTAGGTATGTTAGTTTGTATTCGCTAGAAGCCCTGAAACACTGAAGCCCATTGATAACGACGACGTAGCTAGTACCTGTCGCACAAACATGCCATTCATAATGAAGGCTCTTCAGTGAATGCAAACGGCCTTATCGCTTTAATTTGTATTAATTGGGTAAAGAGACGCTTTGTGGGCACAATGGTACAGAATAAATATACTTACCTAGTATAGTACTAACTTCATACAATGGTTCGTTGGGTCGGCGGCGCCGGCGTCTTATCTGTGAATTCAACGCATACAGAGACTCGCTCTGTCTCATCTGCAGCTCTTGTCTGTCTTTGGCCGTTATCGATCAACTAAATAACTAATAACAGAGTGGGCTTTATTCAAAGCAATGTGTGTGTACCTTACCTTCCACCACGTTCATTAGGTATATAATTGAGCACACACCACGTTCATTAGGTACATATTATTGAGCACACACCACCTTCATTAGGTATATAATTGAGCACACACCACGTTCATTAGGTACATATAATTGAGCACACACCACGTTCATTAGGTACTATCGGCAAAATTTCCGACACACCACGTTCATTAGGTACATATTATTTTATAAGTAGTTTCTATTATTTTGTTTAGTTTTCCTTACGAATACTTGTCTATAATTTATATTTGTTATACCAATCAGTTTCAATGACTTTGTAGTTTAGGTAATGCTAGCAGTTGCCCGCGACTTCGTACGCGAGTACCTACCGTTTCCGTGTACATTATATTATCTGTGCGTGTACCGAGCGGATACTTTGAGAAACTTGACATTACACCGAACCCGTACTCTAATGTCAAACGTTAGTCGTTAGACCAAAGAGGTAGTACTACGCCCTGTCAAACTGACGTGACATGACATCATCCTTTTGCCAATAATTGGCGCTGCTAATCCCGTTTTTTTTTTCATTTTATCCTGTAGATCCTGTTAATTATTCGGGATAAAAAGTAGCCTATGTGTCAATCCAGGTTACGTACTAAGTATATATATGCCAAGTTCCATCCAGGTTGGTTCAGTAGTTTCGACGTGATTGAAACACAAACATCTAAACATCCAAACATCTAAACATCTAAACTTTCGCATTTATAATATTAGTAGGAAGGATTGGTCACTAGCTAAGTAAATCGAAGTTTATCACAACCATGGTTCAAGAATAATTGTTTGAGTTTTATTTTGATTATGGAGAACATGATGAGATGTGAGTTCGGGGCGAACTACTTAATATTAGTGCACCGATAGCATCGCCTAGTCCGGCGGTGCGGTGCATGCGGAGTGGAGTGCTGAGGTGAGGACAGTGCGTTGTGCTCGCAGATGTACAGCGGCGCGCTGCTGGCGACGGCGGCGCGGCTGACGTGGGACCCGAGCACGTACACGTGGTTCCGGTTCCTGTGCGTGGCGCAGTACCGCGTGTCGGCCGCGTACGTGGCCGGCTGCGGCGTGTGGCTGGCCGCGCTGGTGTACCTCGCCGCCGCCGCCGCCGCCTCCGCTAGACACTCCGCCGCCGCCACGTGTCTGCATGTCGTGAGTATACCTCCACGTACACGTGGTTCCGGTTCCTGTGCGTGGCGCAGTACCGCGTGTCGGCCGCGTACGTGGCCGGCTGCGGCGTGTGGCTGGCCGCGCTGGTGTACCTCGCCGCCGCCGCCGCCGCCTCCGCTAGACACTCCGCCGCCGCCACGTGTCTGCATGTCGTGAGTATACCTCCACGTACACGTGGTTCCGGTTCCTGTGCGTGGCGCAGTACCGCGTGTCGGCCGCGTACGTGGCCGGCTGCGGCGTGTGGCTGGCCGCGCTGGTGTACCTCGCCGCCGCCGCCGCCGCCTCCGCTAGACACTCCGCCGCCGCCACGTGTCTGCATGTCGTGAGTATACCTCCACGTACACGTGGTTCCGGTTCCTGTGCGTGGCGCAGTACCGCGTGTCGGCCGCGTACGTGGCCGGCTGCGGCGTGTGGCTGGCCGCGCTGGTGTACCTCGCCGCCGCCGCCGCCGCCTCCGCTAGACACTCCGCCGCCGCCACGTGTCTGCATGTCGTGAGTATACCTCCACGTACACGTGGTTCCGGTTCCTGTGCGTGGCGCAGTACCGCGTGTCGGCCGCGTACGTGGCCGGCTGCGGCGTGTGGCTGGCCGCGCTGGTGTACCTCGCCGCCGCCGCCGCCGCCTCCGCTAGACACTCCGCCGCCGCCACGTGTCTGCATGTCGTGAGTATACCTCCACGTACACGTGGTTCCGGTTCCTGTGCGTGGCGCAGTACCGCGTGTCGGCCGCGTACGTGGCCGGCTGCGGCGTGTGGCTGGCCGCGCTGGTGTACCTCGCCGCCGCCGCCGCCGCCTCCGCTAGACACTCCGCCGCCGCCACGTGTCTGCATGTCGTGAGTATACCTCCACGTACACGTGGTTCCGGTTCCTGTGCGTGGCGCAGTACCGCGTGTCGGCCGCGTACGTGGCCGGCTGCGGCGTGTGGCTGGCCGCGCTGGTGTACCTCGCCGCCGCCGCCGCCGCCTCCGCTAGACACTCCGCCGCCGCCACGTGTCTGCATGTCGTGAGTATACCTCCACGTACACGTGGTTCCGGTTCCTGTGCGTGGCGCAGTACCGCGTGTCGGCCGCGTACGTGGCCGGCTGCGGCGTGTGGCTGGCCGCGCTGGTGTACCTCGCCGCCGCCGCCGCCGCCTCCGCTAGACACTCCGCCGCCGCCACGTGTCTGCATGTCGTGAGTATACCTCCACGTACACGTGGTTCCGGTTCCTGTGCGTGGCGCAGTACCGCGTGTCGGCCGCGTACGTGGCCAGCTGCGGCGTGTGGCTGGCCGCGCTGGTGTACCTCGCCGCCGCCGCCGCCGCCTCCGCTAGACACTCCGCCGCCGCCACGTGTCTGCATGTCGTGAGTATACCTCCACGTACACGTGGTTCCGGTTCCTGTGCGTGGCGCAGTACCGCGTGTCGGCCGCGTACGTGGCCGGCTGCGGCGTGTGGCTGGCCGCGCTGGTGTACCTCGCCGCCGCCGCCGCCGCCTCCGCTAGACACTCCGCCGCCGCCACGTGTCTGCATGTCGTGAGTATACCTCCACGTACACGTGGTTCCGGTTCCTGTGCGCGGCGCAGTACCGCTCGGCGGCGCATGTCGTAAGACTAAATATACCTCACGACATCGATTGTGCGGAGGACTCTGATCGAGCGATGTTCTGTTATGATCAGTTGACGTTCATTTATACTAATTTGTCAATAATTTGGATCAATTAGACCACCAACCCGAATACCAACCCGATTGTGAAAGTCATTTACTACTTAGGACGTACTAGAAGTACTAGACGAACTAGAATAGGGCGCCGTGTAGGTACGATCAGATGAAGCTCAGGGGCAGGGGCGTGGCTAGAGCTGGCGCTGGAGCTGGTGTGTTGTTGGTTGCAGTACTGCGTGGGCGTGGCGTGCTTGGCGCTGAGCGAGGTGTGCTACGGCGCGTGGATGGGCGCCTCGCTGGCGGCGTGGTGGCGCTCGGCGCCCGAGGCCGTGCTGGCGCGCCGAGGCATGGACCTGCTGCACGACCTCAAGCCGGCGTTGCTCGCCATGAACAACTACCGGGACGTCGTCCGGCCAATCTACGACATGATCGAGGTACTGGCCTCGGCCTCTACCTCCTCTCCATTGCATTGTGACGGTCCTTTTAAAACTGGGGCTTGTTCATCCATAGCGCAGAGTTCAGTTCACGTTTTTTGTGTTGAGGGACGTGATCTAAGGCCATCGTGAACCGATTTGCAAATTTTTTTTATCTGGAAGGTATGTATACTTTCAGGTTGGTCCCATTCAATTTTCATCAAAATCGGTTCATTAGTTTGGCTTATAAATAAAAATAACTGAAAAAAAATACCTATGCCATCCACGTGCACGATATTGCTTATTTTGCTTTTCTGTGACTTTTTAGTGATGTTTACGGTCACTAGAACATTCCCAATGAACTGGCATCTTTATCTGATGATGAAGCCATACTTAGTCGAATTGAAGTCAGTTTTTCTAGTTTTTAAACTTATAAATGATGAACAGATATTTCTATTTCAGGAAGTGGAACATGAAGCACCCAACAACGTGTTCGTCATCATCGTGTTTGGAATTGTCGGGATGATACTGCAGGTTAGTTCTAGCGATGATACTGCAGGTTAGTTCTAGCGATGATACTGTAGGTTAGTTCTAGCGATGATACTGCAGGTTAGTTCTAGCGATGATACTGCAGGTTAGTTCTAGCGATGATACTGCAGGTTAGTTCTAGCGATGATACTGCAGGTTAGTTCTAGCGATGATACTGCAGGTTAGTTCTAGCGATGATACTGCAGGTTAGTTCTAGCGATGATACTGCAGGTTAGTTCTAGCGATGATACTGCAGGTTAGTTCTAGCGATGATACTGCAGGTTAGTTCTAGCGATGATACTGCAGGTTAGTTCTAGCGATGATACTGCAGGTTAGTTCTAGCGATGATACTGCAGGTTAGTTCTAGCGATGATACTGCAGGTTAGTTCTAGCGATGATACTGCAGGTTAGTTCTAGCGATGATACTGCAGGTTAGTTCTAGCGATGATACTGCAGGTTAGTTCTAGCGATGATACTGCAGGTTAGTTCTAGCGATGATACTGCAGGTTAGTTCTAGCGATGATACTGCAGGTTAGTTCTAGCGATGATACTGCAGGTTAGTTCTAGCGATGATACTGCAGGTTAGTTCTAGCGATGATACTGCAGGTTAGTTCTAGCGATGATACTGCAGGTTAGTTCTAGCGATGATACTGCAGGTTAGTTCTAGCGATGATACTGCAGGTTAGTTCTAGCGATGATACTGCAGGTTAGTTCTAGCGATGATACTGCAGGTTAGTTCTAGCGATGATACTGCAGGTTAGTTCTAGCGATGATACTGCAGGTTAGTTCT
This sequence comes from Gandaritis pyraliata, assembly GCA_947859175.1. Taxonomy (NCBI): domain Eukaryota; kingdom Metazoa; phylum Arthropoda; class Insecta; order Lepidoptera; family Geometridae; genus Gandaritis; species Gandaritis pyraliata. Next base: position 10,746,004 of record OX401861.1, read on the forward strand.
AGCGATGATACTGCAGGTTAGTTCTAGCGATGATACTGCAGGTTAGTTCTAGCGATGATACTGCAGGTTAGTTCTAGCGATGATACTGCAGGTTAGTTCTAGCGATGATCCTGCAGGTTAGTTCTAGCGATGATACTGCAGGTTAGTTCTAGCGATGATCCTGCAGGTTAGTTCTAGCGATGATACTGCAGGTTAGTTCTAGCGATGATACGGCAGGTTAGTTCTAGCGATGATACTGCAGGTTAGTTCTAGCGATGATACTGCAGGTTAGTTCTAGCGATGATACGGCAGGTTAGTTCTAGCGATGATACTGCAGGTTAGTTCTAGCGATGATACTGCAGGTTAGTTCTAGCGATGATACTGCAGGTTAGTTCTAGCGATGATACTGCAGGTTAGTTCGAGCGATGATACTGCAGGTTAGTTCTAGCGATGATACTGCAGGTTAGTTCTAGCGATGATACTGCAGGTTAGTTCTAGCGATGATACTGCAGGTTAGTTCTAGCGATGATACTGCAGGTTAGTTCTAGCGATGATACTGCAGGTTAGTTCTAGCGATGATACTGCAGGTTAGTTCTAGCGATGATACTGCAGGTTAGTTCTAGCGATGATACTGCAGGTTAGTTCTAGCGATGATACTGCAGGTTAGTTCTAGCGATGATACTGCAGGTTAGTTCTAGCGATGATACTGCAGGTTAGTTCTAGCGATGATACTGCAGGTTAGTTCTAGCGATGATACTGCAGGTTAGTTCTAGCGATGATACTGCAGGTTAGTTCTAGCGATGATACTGCAGGTTAGTTCTAGCGATGATACTGCAGGTTAGTTCTAGCGATGATACTGCAGGTTAGTTCTAGCGATGATACTGCAGGTTAGTTCTAGCGATGATACTGCAGGTTAGTTCTAGCGATGATACTGCAGGTTAGTTCTAGCGATGATCCTGCAGGTTAGTTCTAGCGATGATACTGCAGGTTAGTTCTAGCGATGATCCTGCAGGTTAGTTCTAGCGATGATACTGCAGGTTAGTTCTAGCGATGATACGGCAGGTTAGTTCTAGCGATGATACTGCAGGTTAGTTCTAGCGATGATACTGCAGGTTAGTTCTAGCGATGATACGGCAGGTTAGTTCTAGCGATGATACTGCAGGTTAGTTCTAGCGATGATACTGCAGGTTAGTTCTAGCGATGATACTGCAGGTTAGTTCTAGCGATGATACTGCAGGTTAGTTCGAGCGATGATACTGCAGGTTAGTTCTAGCGATGATACTGCAGGTTAGTTCTAGCGATGATACTGCAGGTTAGTTCTAGCGATGATACTGCAGGTTAGTTCGAGCGATGATTCCTTTTATCATTGTTCTTAGAACGTACAATGGAATGGCGTTTTTATTGAGTTCCATCGTCTTTCAGGTAGCAGCATTCGTGATGGCACGTCGGCTGGCGCGACGCAGCGCGCCCGACCAGCACGCCTTGCCGCTGCCCAGCAAGGAGGTGCAGTGCGGGGGGGGCGGGGGGGACGAGGACAGCGACGCGGCCGACAGTGATGCACCGCCCCTCTGGCGCAAGAACGCCAACCTGCGCATGTACACGATCCTCGACAAGATTTTCTAGCAGGTCCGATCCGACTCACGGCCCCGTGTCCCGTGTCCCGGGGAAATGTCACCTACCTACATAATGCAACCGTTTCTTAACATTTACAGGACGAAAGAGGCGGGGCGGGCGCATCACCGCCGCCGCCGCCGCCGCCGCCGCCGCCGCCGCGCCGCCGCAAGTCACACGTAGACGGTGGTACCGCTACGCGCGTTCCAACGCAGCGCAGGCGCGGGCGCGGCCCTCGGCGCCGAGCCGCTGGGGGCGCTGGGGGCGCTGGGGGTGCGGGGGGTGCGCACTCAGCGGCATGGGACGCGGTGCAGGTGCAGCTGCGCGCGCGCGCCGCGGCCGCGCCCCCGCTCCGCGCCCCCTCGGCGCCCCCCGCCGCGCTGCTCATCCTGCACGCTGACCTCTAGCCGAGTCTCGCTGAGCGCTGGCTCTCCTCTATCCGGCGATCATCCGCGGTGCGTGCTGCCTCCTCTTGTTACAATGGCGGAGGACGCGCTCCACAATATTGGGACTTTAAATGGTGCATGCGAACTGTCAACGTGTACGCGATTTAATGAAATGAATATCCACGAGGCTAGTTAGTGATGTTCAGTAAGTTGAGGCGGTACTCAAACAAGCGAGCGGGTGAGTTGAGGCGCGCGCGCACCTCGGAGCGGATCAGTGGAGTGGACGCACAGAGCGGCCGTTGTCTTGTTTGTGACGACGCGACGACCGCGCCCGCGTCCGCGTCCGCGCCCGCGCCCGCGCCCGCGTCCGCGCTGCGGCGATAAGCGAGCGACACTGATGCTGGCCTTTGCTCCGCAACGACTTGACGCGCTAGTTATAATGAATCAAACGAATTATACTCAAGTAAGTAAGTAGTTCTTCCAAAACTATTCCAATGTCTTTAAAACAGAAGACATTTGTGAAAGAATAGACTATAATACTCTGTATAAGCTACCTGGCTACTTCATAAAATGTTCCAAAAACTTATAGCTCGAGTACTCGTACGAGTCAAACCTGACTTTTCGTTCAAAATCTTTATATTGTTTTTGATTGGGTTGCTACTTAGTGCGAGACTCTCCAACTCTTTCCTGAACTTTACATAACTTCCACGTTCCTAAGGAAATCGACTTGGGATGAGTTTCCGTTTGATCCGAACATGAATCCTGACTGCCATATTGTTTAGCGGATAGATAAAATATAGTTTGTAAGCATTTTATAAGTGATATCCTTAGCATTTAGACTAACGCCAGCACGCCAGCGCGCTCGACGCAGTTCCATATCATGCGGAGCGAATACTTGTAAGTTCGTTGTGATTTACTAATTACTACTACTTATACATTATAATTAAGTTAGGTATAAGTAGGTAAGTGTGTTAGTGTGCACTACGTATATTATACATGCTGTGGTGTGCGTAAACTCGAATATTGTCAAAATAAAACGTTCCATAGCTTTAGGTAGGTATATTATTGACTGTGTAGGTACGTAGCTTTGTACTGTACTGTACTGTACTGTACTGTACTGTACTGTACTGACGTCTTGCCTTCTTCCCTATTCCGACATTGTACTGTACTGTACAACACTATCGCGGAAACGGTGCTATTTTACTGACTTCACATCACACGCACACGGACACGGGGAACTTGCACTTTTAGCACGAATAAATGTGACTATTGTTAGCGGTAGCTTATTCGATATGCACTGCGCGGTGACGCTACAAGGTTCAGCAGTCGCGCGGGCGTTGACGCGCAATATGACTCCAATACGTTAGGTTTACGTAACGCGGCGACTGTCAGATTTGTTCATGCTTGCCCCCTGAAACTGATCCAATAAACATATTGTGTAAAAGGTGAGCGCACAGCACTGCAGCGCAGCGGCTGCGCTCGTGCCAACATCCATGCAATAATCTGCACGAGGTGTTAGCCATAATATATATGTATTGTATACTGTCCCGTCAGGCGTCACCAGCCGACGCGACGCCGGCCGGCGAGTGCCAATTAGCGATAAGAGTTAGCCTGTACTGTATTGTACTGTACTGTACTGTACTGTATTGTACTGTACTGTACTGTACTGTACTGTACTGTACTGTACTGTACTGGTAGACTGTTCGGAGGTCGCAAGTTCCTCCTTTACGCGATAATTAATGAAAATATTCAACTGATATGCATAGAATGTCGAGTAAGTAGTTATTTAGAATTGTCGCTGAAAGTTGTATACTCTTTGTAAGTGATAAGAATTGTTCACCTGTTAATTTAGACAATAAAGAGAATTCAGTGATACGCACAAGCGTACTGGCGCATGGCGGCGCCGGCGCAGAGCGAGCCACTGCCACTGCCACTGCTACGCCACGGCGGCGGAGTGCGCTACGCCACGGCGGCGGAGTGCGCTACGCCACGGCGGCGGAGTGCGCTACGCTGTGCTACATCGAGTAGTAAAGTAACATGTCATGCTGTCATATTATTATGTATGTGTGATAAGCTGAAATAAAAATTTGAATTTGAATTTGAAATTTGAATTTATGATGCGCTACGTCGTCGTCGTCGCGTAGCATTAATGTAATTGCGTGCTACGCCGCGCTACGTGGTGTAGCAGTGCTCTAGGATGATGGCTCTACGTCCGTGCTTACATTGCGCAATTTGTTCACTATTTTAGACTTTAAACTGTTTAGCACTTAAAAATTAAAAGCAATAAAGTGATATTTTTCTAAAAATGTTATTTTCATTTTATACCTAGCAGTTACTCGTGACTTCGTACGCGAGTAGGCGAGTGAATCAACTTTCAAGGCACTCCTTTTTTGTCCCTGCAGGGGTATGCCAATCAAAGTTGAACTGCAAAGTTTTAACTCATGGTCAGTTCATACTAACTCATAGTTATTCGGTGACTCAATAATGACATTATGACGTCATTTGATGTGTTTTCGCGCATATTTTGCTGTCAAGTGTCTAAAAAGAATGATCACGTGGTACAAAATTGTACCACGTGACCTGAAGAAATTACACTGGGCAGTGAAATATAACTTGACAGCAAAAGATTGGCATACGGGGGCTGTCATGGAAATAACGATAAAATCTGTATTTCAGTTTAAAATATGATTGTTTTAATGTAAACGTAAATAATTAGTAAGGGCGTCTTGCACCAGAATCACTAAACGTATTTAACAGCTAAATCGATTTAAATCTGACGTATTTGTATGACTTGACAACTCGCTAAATACTATTTAAGAGTTAAACGCGTTTCACGATTCTGGTGCAAGCCGCCTTAAGAGTCTTTATTCAATCACTAATCACTATGCACTAGAATCGATTACTACATTTAGTACGCGCACTTTCATTAACTTCAGTGTCTTTTTGGATGATGATGTTGCTAAGTGCTCGCACTCCTTCGAATGCATATGAATCATCTTACTTAGTAGGTACTTATACGTTACTCACTACAGTCTGTACTAAGTAGGTACTTATACGTTACTCACTACAGTCTGTACTAAGTAGGTACTTATACGTTACTCACTACAGTCTGTACTAAGTAGGTACTTATACGTTACTCACTACAGTCTGTACTAAGTAGGTACTTATACGTTACTCACTACAGTCTGTACTAAGTAGGTACTTATACGTTACTCACTACAGTCTGTACTAAGTAGGTACTTATACGTTACTCACTACAGTCTGTACTAAGTAGGTACTTATACGTTACTCACTACAGTCTGTACTAAGTAGGTACTTATACGTTACTCACTACAGTCTGTACTAAGTAGGTACTTATACGTTACTCACTACAGTCTGTACTAAGTAGGTACTTGTACCTACCTCTCTTGTAAGCTGTTGATGGAGGTTGCAGGCGCAAGCGGCAAGCACAAGCACGCCCTTTTGCTAGTCAAGTGGCATTGGCTCTCATAAATATCAATTAAAATAATGAATTCGGTAAACGGGAAATATGTAAAGAAAACCTTATAATTTGTCCTAGTTCCGCCGGTGAGCATCTGATAAGTATGTTATTGTCGGTCGGTATCGCGCGAGTCATGTCGGTATCCGTGATATGATAACAGCTGTGATAACATAGAATGGATCGGCTCTACTCGCATGTGCCAGTTGCAGAGAGCAGTGATGTGCGCGAGGGTCTGTCTCAACGTGAGCTAGCACCGCACCGCACCGCACCGCACCGCACCGCACCGCACCGCGCCGCACCGCAGGACAGGACATGGCGTGCTGCGCGCGTGTGGCGCCGGCGCTGCTCATCCATGCCAATCTACTGCTTTGTGTAAGTCTCTCCATGTAATAGTATTGTGATCGCGATCATTTACAGATATACAGATAGTTAGAGGCAGTCGCAACGTTTTTATAAGATACTACTTAGCAGTTACCCGCAACTTCGTACCCGAGTACCGCTTCCGTGTACATTTAATAGTATCTGTGTTTTATACATCGACCACATTTTATATTATCTGTGCGTGTTACGAACTACATATGCCAAGTTTCATCCAAGTTGGTTCAGTAGTTTCGACGTGATTGAAACACAAACATCCATACATCTAAACTTCCCAACATCTAAACTTTCGCATTTATAATTGACCGAGCGAGCGAAGCGTCTCAGTTTCGAGATTGGCCAAAAATGTTTTTTTTTTTTTTTTTTTTTTATTAATAGGACATCCAACAAAGGTGGCACGATAACAACAGAAATGTCATGGCAATGGGCTTAAAACTATTGTGTTCCTTCAATTATAGGATGCCACAGCATGCATTATATAAGACTTATCAAATAGGTAGATAACAGAACATAAAAACCAGAGGATAACAACACTAAGAGAAAAAAACCAAAATACTATTTATATAAAATTTAACATCTAAAAATAATAAAGTACAATTGGTATTCAAAGGTAAGTTATATCGAAGTAAATTAAGATGAGTTTATCAAGTGTACGAGTATATTGCTTAGGTAGGTACTTGGATACAATTTGTTTCCTAGCGGATTAAAAATGGTCCGTAACCTGAATGCATTTATTTTTACCAAGCTACAGCTTGGTACATAATTCCTTCAAGCTTTTGTCCGGCTGTCTGTCCGTCTGTCAGTAATCGCCTACAGGATGCATTTATAAACCGATTTCGACGAAAATCGGCACACATGTTCCTTGATTTTTTTTTTATTTTTGATTGGGGGGAAAATAAGGGAGAAAAGGAGGAAGGATTGCTGTAGCGTTATTTATCGACGGATTTCAATCAAATTTGAGAAGCACACGTAAGACTTTATTCTACACAAGATGGTGTAAAAATATTTCCAAAAAGAGGGAGTGGAATGGGGAAAAAAGGGGAAATTATTTTTTTATTTTTTTCCTGAATATTGACTTCTACCAATATCAATGAGACTACACAGTCCTCTTCGCCTGTATGAGACAAATCCGTAGACACCAGATTCGACCTTCTAGGACCAAGGGAACGCGAGTAATCGCTAAAACTTGTACCCCTAATTTGCTCAAAAGTCTACATAGGTAGGGCCTATTGGAACATTCAAGCTCCTGAAATTCGATTTAGCCAGGGGAAAGGGGAAAGTGTCGGTTATTGCATGGTTATAAAGGCTCGCGTCGCGAGGTCTATGTTCTAGGACAACTAGTTAATTTTCGACGCGGAATTCCTCCTCCTACAGAAGTGGTCTAGTCTAGTCTAGTGTAGTGGTGGAGAGTAAATCGCATGCGCGGGTAAGAGGTACGAGTAGTACTGTAGGTATAGTAGGTTAGGTAATGTGGTGTTGTGTTGAGATGGTGGCGGGCGCGGGCTTGGCGACGGCGGCGCGGCTGAAGTGGGACCCGAGCACGTACGTGGTGGGGCGCGCGCTGCTCCCGCTCGAGTACCGCGCCGCGGCCGCCGCGCTGTGCGCCGCCAGCGCCGCGCTGCTGCTGCTGGCGCACCTCGCCGCCGCCGCGCTGTGCGCCGCCAGCGCCGCGCTGCTGCTGCTGGCGCACCTCGCCGCCGCCGCGCTGTGCGCCGCCAGCGCCGCGCTGCTGCTGCTGGCGCACCTCGCCGCCGCCGCGCTGTGCGCCGCCAGCGCCGCGCTGCTGCTGCTGGCGCACCTCGCCGCCGCCGCGCTGCTGCTGCGCACCGCCAGGCCGCGCCTCGCGCGCTATCTACTCATCACGGTATTTACACTTACTTACTTTACTTTACACTGTGTTCTGTGCTGTGCTCTGGGTACCGAACCTACCCCTACCTACAAGTTCTCGCTAAGTCTCGATTACAGAGTGATCTAGTGCGTCTCATAGCGATGGACGCAGTGCGGTGGCGCGCTGGCTGCGCAGGAGCAGGCGGCGCAGGTGCACCTAGTTAGGATGTGATGTGCATGTGTGTTTAGTACGCGGTGTGCATGGCGGGCCTGGCGGCCGGCGAGGCGGGCTGGGCCGGCTGGACGGCGGCGCGGCTGGTGCGCTGGCTGCGCTCGGAGCAGGCGGCGCAGGTGCTCGACCTGCTGCAGCTGCGTGACCAGCTGCGCCCGCTGCTCGCCTTCCTCGCGAGGTACCATCCGCTGCCGGACCATCTCGCCGATCTCATGGAGGTAATGACGGGTGATCACCCTCGGATTCACCTTCTTGAAACACGCTCATCATCACAAAATAAGAGATCGACGACACTTGGAAAATTACGAGAACTTTGTAGACGTAGAAAGCTCAGTAGCTCTTCCTGGAATCCAGTCCATCATTGAATATTTCATGCTCACTGCAGTTTAAAATGATAGAGAAACACATTAGAAACTTTACCTTCTATAATTTATAGCTACCTAAGTAGGTATACCTACTTACTTACCGCCTATCGGAGTATGTGCCTGGCCCCAACACCACGTGACGTGACGTGACGTGGTGTTGGGGCCAGGCCCTGTCTGTGGAGCGTGTGCTGTAAGTAGTGTAGTGTTGATGTTGAACATGGCGCCGGCGGCGGCGTGTGGTGCGCAGGAGGCGGAGGCGGACGCGCCTCGCAACATGTACGTGGGCGGCGCGGCGGTGCTGCTCGCGGCGCTGCTGCAGCCGGCCGCCGCGCTGCTGGCGCTGCTGAGCGCGGCCACTTCCCGCCCCGCGCGCGCCTCTACATCCGACCCCGACTCTATTAGGTAACTATTAACACTCTGCTATCATTTATTTATTTAATACTTTATTGCACAAAATTACACAAAGTACCTATCCTCATGCCGTGATCGTACCGACTTAGATACATCATTGTAAGTAGGAGAGAGAGAGATCCCAGAGGATGAGGGAGCGGTCACTCAGCAAGTACTCGTAAGTGGAATGTCATGGGCACAGTTTGCACAGTCCCTAGAGTTGAAGGATTCTCAGTGTGAGATGTTAGTTCTTCTTCTTCGAGTCGATTGGCTCCCGTCTATTTTTATTATCTAGTAACTACCTAGGTACCTACCTATATACTGAATGTCATGTCTTGCCCAGAAACGGGCCACGTCTATAGCATTTTCCGTGGCGTCACAAAGTTCTTTCCGGGTGCAGGTGTTGGTGCATTCTGGGCAAGACAGGACGTGAGACATTGTCTGTGGGGCTCCGCAGTCACATTGTGCTTGGTCGGAGTACCCCCATTTTACTAAGTTATGCCTGCAGCGGCCCACCTCACTGCGAAGTCGCTTCACAGATGTTAGTTTATGGTCTCTTAGCACGCAGGTTATGTACTATGTACCATCAGCAAAAGTTCAGCCTTACCACCTTAAAGGTGCATTTTCTGTGAACTGACTAGCCGTTAATTTTTGAATACCAATAGAAACAAATTATTTCGGGTGTAAAAGTTATGAAAACAATAGGCCGTCATAAAAATAAATACATGCTTCGATCTCTGGTTGGTCAAAATAAGAAGACAAAAGAAAAAGGCGGGGTCAGGTAGCTAACTGCTTGCAAGCGAAACAGTTTCAAAAGTGGTAAGGCGGAAATTTTGCCGATAGTACCTAAGTACCTATGTGTGATGTGAGGTGAGGCTGATGCGGATATTAGTTACAAAGTCATCTTTGAGGTATGCGTAGGAGTTTGATTATAGACAAATGTTCTGGTCATTTCCCTGTTGCAGTTACAGCATCGCCAGCACTGAGAGCGAGAAGGCACCGCTGCGGACCGCCTACAGGAACGGACGACTCGTCATCGTGTGATCCTCATAGCACTGCACTGCTACCACTCTCGCACCCTCGCCTGCCTACAGGAACGGACGACTCGTCATCGTGTGATCCTCATAGCACTGCACTGCTACCACTCTCGCACCCTCGCCTGCCTACAGGAACGGACGACTCGTCATCGTGTGATCCTCATAGCACTGCACTGCTACCACTCTCGCACCCTCGCCTGCCTACAGGAACGGACGACTCGTCATCGTGTGATCCTCATAGCACTGCACTGCTACCACTCTCGCACCCTCGCCTGCCTACAGGAACGGACGACTCGTCATCGTGTGATCCTCATAGCACTGCACTGCTACCACTCTCGCACCCTCGCCTGCCTACAGGAACGGACGACTCGTCATCGTGTGATCCTCATAGCACTGCACTGCTACCACTCTCGCACCCTCGCCTGCCTACAGGAACGGACGACTCGTCATCGTGTGATCCTCATAGCACTGCACTGCTACCACTCTCGCACCCTCGCCTGCCTACAGGAACGGACGACTCGTCATCGTGTGATCCTCATAGCACTGCACTGCTACCACTCTCGCACCCTCGCCTGCCTACAGGAACGGACGACTCGTCATCGTGTGATCCTCATAGCACTGCACTGCTACCACTCTCGCACCCTCGCCTGCCTACAGGAACGGACGACTCGTCATCGTGTGATCCTCATAGCACTGCACTGCTACCACTCTCGCACCCTCGCCTGCCTACAGGAACGGACGACTCGTCATCGTGTGATCCTCATAGCACTGCACTGCTACCACTCTCGCACCCTCGCCTGCCTACAGGAACGGACGACTCGTCATCGTGTGATCCTCATAGCACGTACTGCACTGTGTGATGCTCATAGCACTGCACTGCTACCACTCTCGCACCCTCGCCTGCCTACAGGAACGGACGACTCGTCATCGTGTGATCCTCATAGCACTGCACTGCTACCACTCTCGCACTCTCGCCACCCTCGCCTGCCTACGAGATGGCACGATACCTGCCATAGAGCACTATTTCCATAAGGTGCGGTACTATGACGCTGAGAGTTGGATCACTCAACACGACGCGATGGATCTCCTCGACCCTGACACGCACAGTACCTACAGCACAGTACAGCACAGTACAGCACAGCACAGTACAGCACAGCACAGCACAGCACAGCACAGTACAGCACAGTATTGCACAGCACAGCACAGCACAGCACAGCACAGTACAGTACAGCACAGCACAGCACAGCGGCGGCTGAAAGCCCCTTCTAGGAACTGCACGAGCTGTGCCAACAGTATTCACTTGACATTACATTCATGTTATATCAGATTATAACATTTTTAGTAATTTCTGAGGTATTACTTAGTGTATAGTGCTTGGATACTTGGATAGTACCCAACAAGTAATGTAAATAAGTACCTAAGTAATTAGCAAAATGTATGTACATAAAGTAAGACGAACATCAGTTTTGGCATCGGTCCTAAAATACTCTATTCGTAAAGAGCTTAATAATAATATTACTTCCCTAAGATAATTTTAATATTAAAACTATAATTTAATTATATTCATTGTTATTTCATAGTAACTAGCTATATGTATTGTATCACTGCATTGCAGGTAACTAGCGGAAGTATTGTATCACTGCACTGCAGGTAACTAGCGGAGGTATTGTATCACTGCACTGCAGGTAACTAGCGGAAGTATTGTATCACTGCATTGCAGGTAACTAGCGGAAGTATTGTATCACTGCACTGCAGGTAACTAGCGGAAGTATTGTATCACTGCATTGCAGGTAACTAGCGGAAGTATTGTATCACTGCACTGCAGGTAACTAGCGGAGGTATTGTATCACTGCATTGCAGGTAACTAGCGGAAGTATTGTATCACTGCACTGCAGGTAACTAGCGGAGGTATTGTATCACTGCATTGCAGGTAACTAGCGGAAGTATTGTATCACTGCACTGCAGGTAAGTAGCGGAAGTATTGTATCACTGCACTGCAGGTAACTAGCGGAAGTATTGTATCACTGCATTGCAGGTAACTAGCGGAAGTATTGTATCACTGCACTGCAGGTAACTAGCGGAGGTATTGTATCACTGCATTGCAGGTAACTAGCGGAAGTATTGTATCACTGCACTGCAGGTAAGTAGCGGAAGTATTGTATCGCCAGTTCTGGCCCTCACAGGAAGAGTTAAAGTAGCAAGTGGAATAGTTCAACATTTATTCAAATTATTTATAATTAAATTAAATATTCGAAATGGAAATATATAGGTAGATGACGTCCTCTTCGAAAGGACGCCCTCGCTAACACGTACCTACATTAGGTAGTTAGGTACTTACTAGTTGTTGTGACTTCGAGATGTAAGTAGCGGCGGCGGCGCGGCGCACGCTCGCCACGGGAGACGTTATACTACACCGGTGCCTCTTTTTCCGACAATATCTTTACAACACAACAATATATATATATATAAGTAGGTAGGTACCCACAGCTATGACGATACAATCACTAATACACAAGTATAACAACAATGAGATGTGACGTGGCGTGATGTGACGTGACGTGGCGTGACGTGGCGTGGCGTGGCGTGACCCCGACATAGCTCTACGACTGTTGCACACGCCACGCCATAGTAGGTACCTAAACTATAACATGTGATCCGAGTGTCACGCCATGCATGGCTCCAACCTCCAACAGTCTCTCCTCGCTTCACCTTCGGGATCGAGGTGGCGAGCTTCCTGCTGCCTGACCATTAGTTAGGTATCGCCCAACACCTATATACTTATTCATATTTATAATTTTATTATTTATCTACTTAGATAGGTACCTACATACAATAAGTAGTCGGTAAGTACATATAAGACAGAGTCACGAGACGTGGCCCCTATATTAGATATATTATAAGCTAATCTACTCATCACACCATGATATGACATCGCGTTTGTACATTCATACATAAATAAATACTCTCATTACATTATATGTACCTGTATCTATCTATCTAATAAATAATAAATATTGATGGACATTTCACACGACGCCCTCTAGTCCCAAACTAAGCAAAGCTTGTAATATGGGAACTAGATGCTGATAGAATACTTATACACTTTTTTTTTTGTAAATACATACTTATAATACATAGTAACACCCAGACATATATCTATCTATATGTACTTACATAAGAAGAAGAGACAATAACAACAGTGCCGAGTTCAGCACAACCCGCCTGCGCCTGCTCAACCCGCTGTCAACGGACTGCTCAACCCGCTGTCAACGGACTGCTCAACCCGCTGTCAACGGACTGCTCAACCCGCTGTCAACGGACTGCTCAACCCGCTGTCAACGGAGTTCAGCACAAGGGCTGAGCGCCTGCTCAACCCGCTGTCAACGGACTGCTCAACCCGCTGTCAACGGACTGCTCAACCCGCTGTCAACGGAGTTCAGCACAAGGGCGGAGCGCCTGCTCAACCCGCTGTCAACGGACTGCTCAACCCGCTGTCAACGGACTGCTCAACCCGCTGTCAACGGAGTTCAGCACAAGGGCTGAGCGCCTGCTCAACCCGCTGTCAACGGACTGCTCAACCCGCTGTCAACGGACTGCTCAACCCGCTGTCAACGGAGTTCAGCACAAGGGCTGAGCGCCTGCTCAACCCGCTGTCAACGGACTGCTCAACCCGCTGTCAACGGACTGCTCAACCCGCTGTCAACGGAGTTCAGCACAAGGGCTGAGCGCCTGCTCAACCCGCTGTCAACGGACTGCTCAACCCGCTGTCAACGGAGTTCAGCACAAGGTCTGAGCGCCTGCTCAACCCGCTGTCAACGGACTGCTCAACCCGCTGTCAACGGACTGCTCAACCCGCTGTCAACGGAGTTCAGCACAAGGGCTGAGCGCCTGCTCAACCCGCTGTCAACGGACTGCTCAACCCGCTGTCAACGGACTGCTCAACCCGCTGTCAACGGAGTTCAGCACAAGGGCTGAGCGCCTGCTCAACCCGCTTTCAACGTAGGTAATTGGCCATTGTACAGTCGGCTATATGTCAATCTAAACACAATTGAACTTCGAACTATTTTATAATTTGAATGTTGCGAATCAGGGATCGCAATAGGTGTAGGCGCGTGGCGCGCAAGCAGCGAGTCTCACATAAAAACAAATCGTCCCTCTCGCATGAATCGCAACATTCAAATTATAATAGTTCAAAGTTCGAACCGTTGTTGATAGATTGATCAATAGATTGATAGAGAGATCAAGTCCAGCGTAGTGTAGTCCAGCCAGCCACGCCCACGCCCACGCCCACGCCTCTCATTCGCATCGCATCGGACCTAGCCATCAAGTGACAGAGCTTCACTCGCACACGAAGCTCGAGCCCGTAACTAGCGCACTGCAGCCCTCGGGAACCATTACAAACTACGACCAGTGCTCGTACCGTACGTACATTACAAACAATACACAAGGATATATATATATATATATATATATATATATACAGCGTGTAGCTACAATGGCGACATTAAATTAACCAGCGTATCCGGTTTCGCGTTTTCAGAATATAGACATATTTTTTATTTCATTAAACATAAGATTTATCGAAATAAATCAATTTTCTTAAATAACGCCTCGGAGCAACCTGTACGTAAGAGCAGAGGTCATCTGTCGGGTTCACGGGTCATAACCGCGTGTAACCGCGTATGAAGAGCAAGAAAGTATTGTTAGAATAGGACACCCGAAATTGACGTCCAGGTGGGGCCGTACCTAAGGTACTTGGGCCTCACCCTAGACAGTCGCTGGGACTTTGGAGAGCACTTCAGGCGTACCGTCCCCCGGATCCAGAAGGTAGTGGGTGTTCTGCACAGACTGCTACCAAATCTTGGGGGACCTAGGGAAGGTGTTCGTCGCCTCTACGGTGGGGTGGTGCGATCGATGGCCCTCTACGGAGCGCCCGTGTGGTCTGGTAGACTAGCGGGTGTTAGGCGCTATAGGTTATTGTATAATGGCCTACAGCGCACTATGGCCATCCGTATCGTACGAGGGTATCGCACGATATCCTTTGAGGCGGCGACGATCTTGGCGCGGTTTCCGCCCCTTGACATCTTGGCGAGGATGGATGCCCGTGTATACGGGCGTCTCCGGACCGATGACGGGAGTGGAACCGCGCCCGCTGAAGTGCGGGTGCAGGAGCGCCGGCGTGCGCTCGTGGAGTGGCGCGAGCGGTTCGACGAGCCGAGAAGCTCGCGCCAGCGCATCGTGGGCGCTATTGCGCCTAACTTCGAAGCCTGGCTGGGTCGGGAGTATGGTTTCGTCACCTATCGACTTACTCAGGTACTCACCGGGCACGGTTGCTTTGGTGAGTACCTGAGTAGGATTGGACGCGAACCCACACCACAATGTCACCATTGTGGGTGGGACCGGGATTCCGCGCAGCACACGTTGGAGCAGTGCTCAGCGTGGTGCGAGGAGCGCGGAATTCTGGTCGAGAGGATCGGGCGGGACCTCTCTCTGCCAAGCGTAGTCGAGGCTATGCTGGCAGATGAGACGGCTTGGACGGCTGTGGCTTCTTTCTGTGAGACGGTTTTAGTCCGGAAAGAAGCCGCCGAGCGTGATCGGGAGAGGGCCGATCCCGCTCGGAGGAGGCGGCGGCGGGGTGCAGGCAACGGCCGCCCCGCACTGCCTGCCCCATAAGGGGGCTGAGTGGTACTCCCTGCCATTCAGGGAGTCTTTCGGGTCCGTGGGCGGTCGGAGTGAGGGCTCCGGCTGTTCGTTAGCGGACTCCGGGAGGGCGGCTGCACACTGTGGCGTGTGCAGCCGTAGCACCGTAGGTGCTGGGATCGCGACTGTGGGTGTCGTTCTCCTGGGACGTGCTTTTATTGGCGATATGCGATGAGGGCTCTGGCGTGGTCGTTTGAGGTCCCAGAGTCCCTCGTCAAGCATCGAGGCCGGCCACCGGGGTGGTTTTAGTGAGTCGACGAATCCGTCAACCTCACACTACCTCGCCGCATCCCTCAAATGCGGCGAGGTGTCTGGATGCAGATTTCCCCCCGTTAACAAAAAAAAAAAAAAAAAAAAGGACACCCGAAATTGCGACCTTGTGCATGAAAGGGATAGCTAACTATTGAAGAGCGCCGCCCGCGCCGTTCGCTCGACCGACTCGTCCTGCCGCCTAGCCAGTGATACGCGGGCCGGTGTCCTTGACACACTTTATTTTAATAATTTTGCTAATTATCTACCTATTCTCAATGTTTCGCGAAAAAGACGCTTGGTTTTGTTAGTTTAGCTTTTCTATTCTAAGTACCCAATCAGGTCTACGTAGGTACAGCGATAAAGACGCTTTGATTTATTATTTGTTTATCTGTCTACCTTTGCGACTAGGGAGCGGGTAAATTAAATGTTTGGTGCTCAGTGGATACTGGATAGGACGACACGACACGGAGCTCTTAGGTGGCCCAATGTCACCTGACCTCAAGCCCCTCGATTTTTTTATGGGGCTTTGTGAAAGACGACGTTCATGCTAAAATAAAATAAAATGTATTATCAAAAGCGAGGGCAAATATTCAGCGCCGCCGGTTACATCTTTGTGTCCGACGTGGTGGCGGCGGGCGGCGCGGCGGCTACATTGAGAACTTGAAGATTTAATAAGTGTAAGGCGCTAGGTGCATAGGTCACAATAAAATTAATAGTAAAGTGAACAAGGTGAAGTGAAATTATTTGATTTTTTTGAATTCCTTGGTGTCGCTTGATTTCCCCGCCCCGCGCTCCGCCCCGCGCCCCGCCGCCGCCACCGAGCCGCCCGGGCAGGCAGGCGCGGGCGCGGGCGCGGTAACACGTAGGTAAAGACACTCATAGGGTGATTAATTTTTGTTGCGTATTTTATTATTAAGTTTGTTTGAAAAATTCGAAATTTCTATTTTGGACTATAATTATTTTTTTATTTTTTTTATGAATACTTATAAGTAGCTCTACCCGTGTGTTCATTTAATGTCGCCATTGTAGCTACACGCTGTATATAGCACGAGGGACCGGGACCGAGAGCATTCTGCTGATCCACTCTTCTACCTGCGTACTTAGGATCGTTACTATTCGTTACACATAATTATCAATAATAGGTGTACTTACATTACAACGAAACATTAATTAACTGGCCACATATTTACTTAGATCGGTATCCGCATTCACTGTTCAAGCACTGCTCCACACTCAAGCATGCATTTCTGTATTCAAATGAATGCTTCAGTCACAACTGTGTGCGGCCGAGCCGAGCCGAGCCGAGCCGAGCCGAGCCGAGACTGAATAACTAGAGCTAGGTACCATCAGCAAAAGTTCTGCCTTACCACCTTAAGGGTGCATTTTCTGTGAACTGACTAGCCGTTAATTTTTTAATACCAATAGAAGCAAATTATTTCGGGTGTGAGAGTTATGAAAACAATGGGCCGTCATAAAAATAAATAGATGTTAAGATCTCTGGTTGGTCAAAATAAAAAAAGACAAAAGAAAAAGGCGAGGTCAGGTAACTAACTGCTTGCAAGCGAAACAGTTTCAAAAGTGGTAAGGCGGAAATTTTGCCGATAGTACTTACAGGTATCTCCATGGATACCTTTAGGTACCTACCTAAGCTTCACAACTCTACAACTCTGGCTCAGTACTTATGTAAAACTAAGTAATAAATCTGAATCATTTGTCGTCTGCTACCGAGCTAACTGCCCCCTCTTTAAATTTTTTAATTTGCGCTGAAGTATAACAATCTAAGTATTTGGTAGCTACTTCTGTAAACTAAGTACGTACCTACCTCAGCATTGTGCACGATAATATGAACGAAGCTTAATTTAGTAATTAGCTGCAGGTTATACCTAAGTATTGTAGGAGCCTCAGCGCTTGTACTTAGTGCTTATTACACTCGCACTTCATAAGTACAATAAACAGTTACGAGCAGGTAGCTGCACGATGAACGGGCGCGCGCTGGTGGCGTGCTGCGGCAGTAGGTAAGTTAACACCGCAACCTTTGCGATCACATGGGTTGGCGTGGCCGAAGAGATACTACCAGTTTAGTTGGCTAGGCCACAGTAACGTTGAGATAATGGAAATGTATCGAAGGATCACTGGTCTCGGGGTCGTCGCAGACGCCGCGCCGCGCCGCCCTCTATCTGTAGCTGGGCGCGGCGCCGGCGCCGCCTCCGACCTGCTCCGAGAGGAAGGGATTCGCGGGCCGCGGCGCCCCCTGCCCCCCCGACCCTGGCCCCTGCCCCGGTACCCCCAGATTTTCTGCACCAGCGTAGCTCTGTAAGTAGACACAAAAAATGAGCAAGCAGACATTGATGGTTTTTTTATGTAGGTTCATAAATGAGTAAGAAGCATAATAATTAGCAGTAGGTGAGTGTATATGGACCTGTGTCGCGCCGTACTGGTCGTGATGGTGCGGGTCGTGCAGCCTCGTGGAGGAGAGCGCGCGCGGCAGCGGGTTGGAAGGCACGCCGTGGGGCGCCAGCACGCCCGCCTCTGCCACAGCGCGCGCCTCCTCGTCGGCCGCCGCGCCGCCGCCACCGCCGCCGGTGTCGCCGCCGCCGTCGCGGAAGTTGATGAACGCGAACGCAAGCAGCACCACGCCGCACAGCAGGCCGTAGCCGGCGAAGGTGCGCGTGGTGCCCCAGCGCGCCACCGCCAGTCCGCCGAGCACGGCGCCGCAGCCGCGGCCGAGTCCGTGGTGCAGGCCCTGCAGCACGCCCTGCGCCGAGGAGCGCAGGCCGGCCGGCGCGCCGTGCGCAATGTACGAGCAGCAAGCGGCCCACACGGCGGCGTGCGTCACGCCCTGCACGAACTCGAACGGCAGCACCCACCACGGCGTCGACAGCCACGAGATGTACAGGAACCGCAGCACGTTGCCCGCCAGGCCCAGGCACAGCACCTGCTCGCAGATCCGCCGTTACCTTCCATATGCTTAGTCTACTAGTCGAGTCGACGCGATAGATAAAGTACCTTGACGTGCCCCATCTGCGTGATGAGTTTAAAGCTGAAGAAGTACGCGAAGATCTCGGAGATGTGGTTGATGACGGACGCTACCCCGAACAGCGTCGGCGACCCGCCGATGTCCTGCAAGCGAGTCGTACAACCATTAAACAGGATCCAACAGACGACGGCAAACCAGCCTAAGCTTAAGGGTTCGTAAAACCAACCTGCAGGTGCCAAAAGAGGAACGTGAATATGAGTCCGATGCCGAAGCCCATGAACCACGCCACGAACAGGAAGGAAGCCGCCTTCACGTTCTGAAACTGGCGCAGCACCGTCACCCACTCCGGCATCTCGCGCGTCGTCTGCGCGAACACCTGCAACCGATCCCACGGCGTTAGTGTTCCGCTGCAATAGGACAGGGATTACACGAAGGAGACGAGAGAGAGAGACCTATACCTTGGCGTGCTCGAGTGGCGGCTGCGGCGCGGGGAGCGGCGCGCTGGTGTCGAGACCGGGCAGCTGCAGCTGCTCCGCGAGCTGCTGCTGCATGCGCTCCTCGTGCGTCGGCTCCGCGGGCGCCGGCGCCGCCATGCCCATCTCCACCGGCATGAACTCATACTTGAATCGGATCTACATCGGACACACAATGCGATAAATCAGACCCTGGAGCTTGGTAGCTTAGGGGATTTCAGAAAGTGGATCGTGGTGCACCTGCGTGGCGGTGAGCAACGCGGCACCCATCAGCACGGAGAAGGTGGCGAAGCAGATGGTGTAGTTCTTCTCGTAGCGCTGCGGCCCGCCACACGGGTGCGAGCTGAACGCTGTGCTGTGGTCCAGTGCGATGCCCACGAAGAACATCGCGAGCCCCCAGCCCAGCGAGCCGAACATCCGCTGGTGGCCGTACCTGCCGTGTGCGCCCACTGATGCGTTACTGCGCGCACGGAGTGGGGAGCGGGGAGCGGGGAGCGGGGAGTGGCACTCACCGATCGGCGTCCTCGCCCAGCAGCGTGATGACGGCCGAGTCGGCCAGCGTGATGGCGGGCGCGCTGAAGAACTCGCCGATGACGACCAACAGCAGCAGCAGGAAGAAGGTCTTCTGGATGTCGGGAGTGCGGTAGACGATGGAGGAGTGTAGCGGGGTGACCCAGTCGGCGTTGGCCTTGGGGTCGTAGTTGATGGCGTCGGCGACGGAGAGCGGCGAGCCGGCGCCGGGGCGGGGCCGCGGGCCGCGGAAGGCGCGCGTGCCGGCGGCGCCGCCCTGCGGCTCCCAGTCGTCGTCATACCGCGGCTCAGTGAGCGAGTACGCGGAGCCGTTGAGCGGCGTGACGCACGACACGGCGCCGGGCTGCACCCAGCTCAGCGGCAACGTGAACACTATCCACGCGCCCAGCGACGCCAGCAGCAGCGTGCGACCCTGCAACAACGCATCGCATCGCATGCTATAAGTACCCCTGCTCCTGAGAGTAACAGTGCGCGTGCTTGTGCTTGTGCGCGGATACCTTCTGCCAGCGGTCCGCGAGGCCGCCCCAGAAGGGCGCGGACAGGAACTCGACGAAGGGCCTGGTGCCGATGAGCAGGCCGCACTGACCCGCGTTCATGCCCATCTGCTTGAAGTACACGCCCATCAGAGGGAACAGCGAGCCGAACGCGGAGTAGAAGAAGAAGTAGAATGTCTTTACGGTGAGCAGCTCGGGGTCGACGGCGCCGGCGCCGCACACCAGCTCCAGCACGTCGCTGCGCCCGCGCACCTTGTGCGTCGCCTCCTTGGGCGCCGGGTACCTGTGACACGCATCCCCTTTTACTCTAGGTATCTGGCGCGGCATGGGCATGGGCATGGGGTGGCGATAAAAACACGTAGCAAACAACTAAACAGTAAAATTATACAAGTAGCGGCTCCGCCCATCCATCCGTAGCGTCTCGTAGAAGCATCGACACACGGCGGCGCTGCACGGCACGGCACGGCACGGCACGGCGGTGGCAAGTCTCAATAAATGTCATATAGTTGATCGAAGGGGTAGCGTAGTGGCACCATTCATTCATTCATTCATAGGTAGATAGAGGGCGTTTTGTGAAATGTCTACCAAATACTTATTTATAGATATTAAGTAGCACACTGTTGGATAGATGTGAGCGTTATTATAAGTACCTATGTATTTACACAAAAAAAGTAGGTATACTATAAGTAGGTAAGTATTCTATCAGCTATCTAGTTCGTATATCACAAGCTTTGCTTAGTTTGGGACTAGAGGGCGTTGTGGTTGTGTGTAAAGTCCATGAATATTTATTTTATTTCCTATTATTTATCTATTAGTAACATAATACAGTAGGTACTCGATGTAAAAAATCATAATTTCTTCATTCAATAATATAAAATCACAAGATGGTCGAAGATCACAAGCGTCATACCATACATACATACATATGCCATACATAGAGAGATGAGGATTTCTAGATAAAAAAACAAAACTCGCACACACACTAGCATAGCATGCCAATGATGGCTGACACGTAAACACTAAACATGTATTATGTAAGTATCATGTCATGTGCGGTGCGGTGCGGTGCGGTGCGGTGCGTGTAATTGCAACCGCGACGCGGCACGGCGCGGCGGCGGCATGCGGCACCCTATTTATTAACATTACTTTTTAACATTGACATTTACGCCATACTTACTTACTTAAAAAATGTCTGTCGATGTTTAACTTATTTTCCTTTTTGCAAAAATTGCGAGATAAGTAATGCTAGGTAGTTATTATAAAAACTTTGTGAAGTTTGTTTTAGTTTAGTTTAGTTTTGTATTAGTTACATAGCAGGTACCTACCTACCTACTTTCATTTTATTGTAAATTTGTTTTGTGTGTGTTCAGTATCAAATAAATACATTTATCTATGTATGTGTGTGCGTGTGATACTTAGGTAAGTACCTACACATGAAAATATCAAAGCGAATTTATCACAAATAAGTAGGTACTTATAGCAAGCTACATTCTTATGTTTGACGTTATGTAATGTAATGGCGATCATGTGGAATGTGCTCCCTCCACACCGAGGGCTCGGTCACACGCTCACGTCACAGATAAAGGAGAGCGTTCTCGGACATGCGCGCCGCGCCGCCACCGCGCCGCGCCGCCACCGCGCCGCGCCGCGCCGCGCCGCGAGATGCATGACGCGCGGCTAGATAATCGATATCTCAAGGAAACCGGATCTAAGTGACGCCATCCTCTAAAACATGTAGCGTGAGGGTCACCACCTCAAATATAATTTATAAGTTAAAAAACTGGAAAAACCGACTTCAATTCGACTACCAGCTTCATCATCAGATGATGATGATGATGATGATGAACTGTCATCATCATATAGTGAGTATAATGAACTGTCATTGGGAATGTTCTAGTCACTATAAACACCACTTAAAAGTCACAGGAAAGCAAAATACGCAATTTCGTGCACGTGGTTGGTGTTGATTCTTTAGAGGAACAACTGGTGGGTTTTTGCTTTTCTCCAATTAAATGCGGTTTGAATGTACAAACTGGGTTCATTGGCAAATTTAGAAAAATGTTAAAATTTAGGTGTGCACAAAGAGTCATCGTTGCTAGCAGTAAAATGGTAGGCGCTACGCCGCAACTTGGCATATTGCATTGTTGCTAGCAGTAAAATGGTAGGCGCTACGCCACAACTTGGCATTTTTTTTCAGTTATTTCTATTTATAACCCAAACTACTGAACCGATTTTGATGAAAATTAAATGGGACCAATCTGGAAGTATATCCTTTCAGATAAAAAAAGAATTTTTGAAATCGATTCATAAATGACGGAGTTCTGAGGTAAAAACATTAAAAAAAAAAATAAAAAAAAAAATAAAAATAAAAAAAAAAAACATACAACCGAATTGAGAACCTCCTCCTTTTTTGAAGTCGGTTAAAAAATAAGAGAAATCACGATGTCTAATAGTAATAACTCATAGTAAGCGACTCCATCATCTGAGCCAAACGATGCGATGCGACCCGTAACCGTAACCGTAACCGTAAGGCTTGATATCATAAACGTTTAGTAGTTGCACAGCCGGTAGTGTAGGTAGTGGTAAATGGACGGCGGGAGCTCCGACGTCCGACGGGCCCGCGGGCCGCGCAGCGCCAACCCTCAGTTTACTTATGAACGGGGTGATCGTGTCAGTGCGCGTCCATGCTGGCTCGTCGGTCAGAGGAGATGAGATCGATAGGTACGGCGGCGTGGCAGCGCGATGGCGGCGGCAAACGAGGTTCGCAGCCGAAGGCACGCACCTGGACGTGTCCACCTCGCCGTGCTCGTCGGGGCGCACGAGGGGGCGCGCGGGGAGGGGCGCGCCCGCGGACGCGGCGCGTGGCTCCGGCTGCATGGCGCTCACTGCCGCCACCGCCGCCGCCGCCGCCGCCGCCGTCGATACATGCGCGCGCACCCTAATGATGCGCGACCCACTTGCTATCATAAACTTATTGCTTTTCTTTAGCTCGCTCGCTAGCCAAAAAGGAACTAGCCTAGCGAGTAGCGACGCCTCATCGACGACGAGTTCTCTGTGGACGACGGACGTGCCGCACCGCACCGCGCCGTGCCGCACCGCACCGCGCCGTGCCGCACCGCACCGCGCCGTGCCGCACCGCACCGCGCCACATGACAGTGGCGGCGACGACGTCCTCAATAACTACTACGAGTACCTGTATTTGCAAGAACTCGTCACTCGTCAGGAAGGGGGGAGGGGGGGGGGGGGGTAGAGTATTACCTGTGTGTGTGTGTGTGTGGTATTACCTACCACCGTAGGTACAGTACACCTATTTGTACCGTCAAGCAGTGATGTTCGCATCGTGATGTTCCGGTTTGAAGGGTAGGTTCGAAGGGTAGGTATGAAGGATAGGTATGAAGGGTAGGTATGAAGGATAGGTATGAAGGGTAGGTATGAAGGGTAGGTATGAAGGATAGGTATGAAGGATAGGTATGAAGGGTAGGTATGAAGGGTAGGTTTGCTTTTTTAAATGAGATAATTAGGTAGATACCTACTTATGTCTTATTATGTTGTACTGTGTGTATGTAACTAGAAAAAAAATGAAAAGGAGATAGTCAAGGCAATTTTTTTTTTGCGTTTTTTTTCGCTAAATGTTTTCAGTATCATGGTCTGATTGGAACCTCCAAGTTTTCGGAAGTGATCTGGTAACACCCTGTATTTGACGGCTTATGTGTCGATTTAATTTGTATAGTAGAATGGCCTCTCCATGTTTATGGTTTCCTACCTCTTTGGTTCGTACGATAAGATGGCTGACATGAGGCTCACGCACTGATGAAGCGACGGCAGCAGAGCTAGGCTGATACTCTATTATTTTAGCTAGGCAAGTAGGTACTTCCACGGTATCTTTCTCTGGGGAAAGCTGCTGATATACAAACTATATTTGTTTTGCAAAAAACGTGCGATTTATAAAATGAAATTACGTGACTCGTCAAGGGAACGTTTTAAAGAAATTAATATTCTCACAGTATTTTCACAATATATTTCTGAAAACTTAATGTACACTCATAAACACAGCTAGTTTTAAGAAAAATAGTGATGCTCATGGTATTAATACTAGAAACAAAAATAAATTATACATTCATAAATTTCGACCGCAACTTCGAAATACTGTACGTTTCTATAATAAGTTTCCTGAAAATGCCACAAAACTTTCGGTGCGGAAATTCAAAACCTACATTAAGAATAATCTCGTAAAGAAAGCATTATTATACCTTAGATAACTATATGAATGACAAAACTGCATGGCGGGATGTCGCTCCACCCATCGACAGCTAACTACTCGACTTGCAATGTCAGTGCTATTTTCGTGTTCTATGTATATTTGTTTGTATGCAGGATGATAGAATGCAACGCTAGGAAGCAGGCCGCAGTTTGTGGCCGTTCTTGTTGTCTCTGGTCGCGTGGAACTGCCACCTAGCATCACCTAAGTAAGTAGTTATACAAGACGATTCTAAATGATCCGCGTCATTTTATTGAATAAAGATGACTTTGAGTTAGACAAGTGCGCGTACACGCATTAACAAACCCTGTCTCGATCAAAAGAGGGGTGCGACAGGGCGATACCATTTCACCTAAACTTTTCACAGCTGTCTTAGAAGACATCGTCTGAGAGTTGCACAGAGAGCCATGGAGCGTGCCATGCTCGGCATAAACTTAATAGATCCAGTTCCAAACGTCGAGATTCGAAAACGCACAAAGGTTTTTGACGTAGGCAAGCGCGTAATGGAACTCAAGTGGAGCTGGGCAGGCCACATGGCAAGGCGCGGTGACGACAAGTGGAGTAGGGCAGTTACGGAATGGAGACCGAGGACAGGAAAGAGAAGTGTCGGACGTCCAGCGGCGAGGTGGGCTGACAACATTACCAGCGTCGCAGGTCAGACTTGGACGAGACTGGCGCAGGGCCGTAGAGAATGGCACAAGTCAAGGAAAGAAAAAGCTGTGGGTGAAGTCAGCCTGCGGATGATGATGATGACACTAAGTAAAATACCTACTAAAACTATTCATTGGGTAGGTATAGGTAAGTATAGACATGAATATTATAGCAACCGGAATAGAAAGGGTGAGCGTGTCGTGTCAGCGGCGCAAAGAGCGCTGTCGCGGCGCGGGCGCGGGTGCGGGCGCGGGCGCGGGCGCGGGTGCGGGCGTAGCGGAGTCGCGGGCCGTGTGCCGCGCCACGCGCAGGCTCGCCGCGTGCATGGAAGAGCGTCGCCGAGGCCGCGGCGTCGCCGTCGACCGCCCGCGCGCCGCCTCTGCCTCCGCCTCCGCCTCCGCCTCCACCGCCGCCTCCGCCTCCGCCTCTGCGCCCTCCGACGAGCCGCTCGATGACGAGGTCAGCGAGCCCTGTCGACGAAGCGAACCCGTCACTCGTGCGCCTGCACCTGGTACCATTATGGAGGTTGGATTGGATGGCGTCGGCTCACGTGCAGAGGCTTGACGGACTGCTCGAAGCGGAAGGCGAAGTGCAGCTCGGCGGCGAAGCGGCGCCAGAACGGCTCGTGCAGAGAACGCGCGCGGCGCAGCGTGCTGGCGGCCAGGTCTAGCACGGACAGCAGCACGCCCAGCGCGCAGCCCACCGCCAGCACCAGGAACAGCCCGCGGAAGTTTGACATCTCTAACTCCTTGCTGCCGAACTCCTCGGTCGCCTTTCAGAAACACAAGGTCGTTAACTGTACCCCTTGGGGTAAGGTACCTACAGTTAACAAGTACAATATGTAGGTACGAGTAGATACCTTGCAGGCGCCGCCGCCGTGCTTCTCGTTCCACCAGGTGTTCTTCATCTCGCGCAGCACGCCCGCCTCCTGCAGGTTCAGCAGCGCCAGGTTCAGCGCCTGCCGATACTCCGAGTCTGCAATGAGAAAGTGCAACAACAGCCGACTCGGCCTCGGTACCTACTGTTCTCAACAATCAACAACTTGCCTTCAACTTCAACTTCTCTGCATTTATTTTGTACAAAATCTGTGCTTCCAATACGAGCCCTGAGAGGGCATGGCTTCAGTAGGTGGCTAAATAACTAAATAAGTACCTACATTACCTATATTAAAATTTACGTTATGAATTAAATAGAAATTTGTATATAGGTACCTAATTAAATGTTAAGTTATGATGAGATCAAACTTATTTTGCTCTTTGACATTAATAATTACAGCCACAATGCTGTTTTGACACATAATCGTCTATTTCTGCATAAAAAAGGAAAGATCGTAATTGCACAGATGTTGGCATATGTTTTAAAGACTAAGTTCCCGAAATGTGATTACGGAATGATTGTTATTCAAACTTTAAACTGATAAGTTCGACAAAAGGGGAGCTTTGTGACAGGGTGACCCAGAATACACAAAACTCCCCTCGCAACTTAGTAAATAAGATAGTGTATAGTAAGTCAGTAAAATTAATAAGGTTACTGCATCAAAATATAAATAGATTACCTACTGGCTAAACTACTAGAAATATAAATAGATTACCTACTGGCTAAACTACTAGAAATATAAATAGATTACCTACTGGCTAAACTACTAGAAATATAAATAGATTACCTACTGGCTAAACTACTAGAAATATAAATAGATTACCTACTGGCTAAACTACTAGAAATATAAATAGATTACCTACTGGCTAAACTACTAGAAATATAAATAGATTACCTACTGGCTAAACTACTAGAAATATAAATAGATTACCTACTGGCTAAACTACTAGAAATATAAATAGATTACCTACTGGCTAAACTACTAGAAATATAAATAGATTACCTACTGGCTAAACTACTAGAAATATAAATAGATTACCTACTGGCTAAACTACTAGAAATATAAATAGATTACCTACTGGCTAAACTACTAGAAATAGAGATCCTTTTGACATACTTTGCTTCACAGAAACATTCTTATCGTCTAAAACCTTATCTTTTACATTGAAAAATTATAAAATCGGTAGTATGTTTTATAGAAAATCAGCGATGGGTGGAGGAAGTTTAATAATGATCAATGAAAAAATTAAAGCCAAAGAAAGAAAAGACATAGTTGGTCTTTCTACTGAACGCATTTGTGAAATGGCATGCATAGAACTAGATCACCACGTTATTTTATGTGTCTATTCGCCACCATCTGCAAATTTTAGTATGTTCAAGGGTGGTCCAAAAAATTTTTTTTTTTATTTTTCTTTTGGCCACCCCGTAAATTTGTTACATGTATTCATAGTAATAACATAGTAAAATTTCAGCGAGATAGCTCAAGTAGAAAGGAGTGCTCAATCGACTGTTGTTTTTGATTTTTTGTGTAAAATGCTTAATTTTTACTTTGTGTTACAGGATAGTTTCGTGTGTTAAATTAGTAAATATAATATTAAAATAAACTATTGAAGACTTTTATAGACAAATTTAAACAGGATTGATACTTATTTAGTAGACTGTGAAGTGAAACAGTGTAATAAAATGTGTTCATCTACTCGCAAAAAAGACGAAATTTTTCTACTTGGGGTTCGAGATGTTAAGCCTTTGATGAGGCTTAACCAACTCCATACTCTACGGCAAGTTTTACTCCCTTATCACCATAATATCAAATGAATCTAAAAATGTTAAAGATTCCGCGCATATAGGTACTTATTCAAGAACTTATGGAAGTATGGGGCAAATCTAGTACTAGACCAGACAACAAAATTACTGCATTGAAAAACTGGTTAAGTTTCATATAAACTGGCTGCTTTTGAAGAAAAATAGAGAAATAAATTCTAAAGCACAAAGAAATACAAGCATTTAAACTTACCAAGAGAGAAGAAAAACAAATGGTTCGATATGTTAGCTTTGGTGGGCTCATCTACAACAAAATTTGGATTGAAGCGCCTTTGGCAGCAGATGCACCAGTAAATGACTTACCTACTACTTTGGAAGAGCTTAAAATTGTACGAAGCTATTGATTCCGAAATCGGTAAAGCAGCTACTTAGGAGTGTGAGAGCGTCACTTATGGTATTTGTCAGATGAACTAGTTGCATTTGCTTTGTTTTCTGACAAGCTGTCCGATGATGTGAAACAGACCATTGTTAAAAAAATTAATTCTGACAGTGGTAATCGTTCAGTAGGTACAAGGTGATTCTGCTAAACTTGCCCCAGAGGTGACAGTAGAAGCTTTTGCAACACAAATAACGTTGAACACGCTTTCAGTTCTTGATATCAAGGACTCTTTCTTGCCATTACCTCCTGAGACTTGGAATGACAATGCTGATTACCTTCAAGGCAAAAGCTGCGTGAAAAATTTGCGTGTTGTTAATGATACAGCGGAGAAAGGTGTTAAAACTATTTGAAGATTATAACACGAATGAACTAAGAATGAGGAAGAAAAGCCATTTTTACTTCACATTGTCGGACAAAACAGAAAAATCGTTTCTACTGAAATATCCAAAAAGGAATTAACAAACATAGTTTCAAAAGAATGCGACTAATATTATATTAATTTATTGCTTTGTTACCAATTTTTGTTCACATTTAAGTCATATTTAACAAACCTCAAATTACGTGGTTTTCTTAAAATTCTGGAAACTTCTAATTCGATGAGCACCCCTTTGTATATAAGATACAGGGCTGAAATTTTTCACATATAACAGCAATGGTAGGTGTAACAAATCAAGGGGGTGGCGACACCTAAATTTGAATAATTTTTTTTCACCATACGGGCCTGGACCACCCTAATTGTTCATGAATAATTTAGATGAAACTTTACGGCGCTTTTCAAACAAAAATAAAAATATATTGATGTGTGGTGATTTTAACATCGACCTTTTGACAAACTCCTCAGAAACACAGCAATTCACTCAACTATGTAAATCCTTTAATTTACGTGAACTGTTTAGGGAACCAACAAGAATGACCTCTCTGACGGCCACTTGTCTAGACAACATATTCTTAAATTTTGATTATTCTGATAAATTTATACTGGATAAGTTACGGTCTGATCATAGAGGGCAGAGTGTCGTTTTCTGTGGCAGTGAAGAACGTACAGAAAGAAAAGTCATCTGTAGGCCTCTGACAGAAAAACGTATGGAGCAATTTACACTTGCTATTGCAGGGAAAGCAATGCATTTGAACTTAAATTACAATTTTGAAGATCCAAATGTACAATTTGAACATTTGCTTAAAGTGATATGTGCTGAGTTTGACATTATATTTAAAACCAAGGAGATAAAAATTAATACCAAGCCAAAACTAGCAGATTGGGCTACTACAGGTATTCTTAAAAGCAGGGAGACTTTATACGACTTATACAAAAAAAGAAATTTCACTAGAGAGACTGCTTTTTTGGAACATGTCAGAAGATATTCGAAAATTTTCAAACAAGTCTGCGGCTGCGCTAAGTCTTTATCTATTAAAAACAAAATATCTAACTCTCATAATAAAATTAAAACTACATGGGAAGTTATAAAAACAGAATCTGGTAAAAGTAAGATGAAAGAAAATATAAATGGCATAAGGAATGTTAATAATTTAGTAGTTTATGATGATGTTAATATTGCGAATACGTTTGAAAACTTTTTTTCCAATATTCCACTAAAGTTAACGAAGGGATTAAATGGGGATTCTAATTTGGCAGAGGCGTTATTGAAGGATAATGTCAATGTTTCGTCAAACTACAGTACTTTTCGCTTTGAATATGTAACATCAAGAACGATTGAAAAGGTTTTTAGGTCACTTAATATAAAAAAAACAGAAGACTTATGGGGGTTATCAGTAAAAGTTTTAGATTGTACAATTAAACTAGTTTCTCAAAATTTAGATTCTGTTAATTATTCGGGATAAAAAGTAGCCTATATGTCAATCCCGGTTACGAACTACATATATGCCAAGTTTCATCCAAGTTGGTTCAGTAGTTTTGCCGTGATTGAAACACAAACATCCAAACATCCAAACATCTAAACATCCAAACATCTAAACTTTCGCATTTATAATATTAGTAGGATAGGATAGGATAGGATAAAACCGAGCGTAATGCAGCTTCAATGTGTGCGTGGCCACTTTGTTGTAGTATGGCGGTTCACATTCCTAAATTAGACCGCATCGCAATTGTAATAAACGATAAAAAACTATATGCCTCTGTTTACCGTGTTTTATTTAGAAAATCATTTTCCTACTTACTTATTATACCTTTTTATCGTGCTGAAACTCGCTGATCAGGTGCCTTAATTCCATTTAACTTACCCTCTGACACGAATAACGGCATCAGTATACACTTTGCCGGCTGTACGGTAGGCATTCTATAGAATGCCTAGGCAAAGTGTGAAATGAATTTTATTTCATACATGGCCTGGTCGTTTTAGGCATAGTATGCCGGATTATACAGATTGCCGGTAACATATACATCTAAGTTGTATGTAACTAAGTAGGTGAAAGAAAATTGAATTTTCAAATTCAAAATCTTTATTGCACTTTTATGTTGCATAAAAAGGTGTAAATACATTTTCAGATATTGTAAGTATTTGTAGGTACCTACAGGTGGTCCGAGTGGTGCTGGTGAGTAAGTACTGAAGGTAATTGTCGTTGAACTTACCTAAGTACAATGTAAGCAGGTAGGTAGGTCTGTGAACTCACCCTTTCGCATGGCGATCCCGTAGCCCTTGCTGTCGAGCAGCGGCCCGACCTGTGGACAAGTCGGTACCTGGTCAGTGCCGTGCCGTGCCGTGCCGTGCCGTGCCGTGCCGTGCCGTGCTGGGACTCACCTTGGTGAGCTGGCAGTTGCGCTCCACCTCGTACTCGATGGACGTGGACTCGCTCAGGAACGCGTACAGAGTTTCGTTCATCATCACTCTGCAATTTATGGATTCAAAAATAAACTGAATTGAATTTAGCAAATACGTACCTATATACAGCGTGTAGCTACAATGGCGACATTAAATTAACCAGCGTATCCGGTTTCGCGTTTTCAGAATATAGACATATTTTTTATTTCATTAAACATAAGATTTATCGAAATAAATCAATTTTCTTAAATAACGCCTCGGAGCAACCTGTACGTATGAGCAGAGGTCATCTGTCGGGTTCACGGGTCATAACCGCGTGTCACCGCGTATGAAGAGCAAGAAAGTATTGTTAGAATAGGACACCCGAAATTGCGACGTTGTGCATGAAAGGGATAGCTAACTATTGAAGAGCGCCGCCCGCGCCGCCCGCTCGACCGACTCGTCCTGCCTAGCCAGTAGCCAGTGATACGCGGGCCGGTGTCCTTGACACACTTTATTTTAATAATTTTGCTAATTATCTACCTATTCTCAATGTTTCGCGAAAAAGACGCTTGGTTTTGTTAGTTTAGCTTTTCTATTCTAAGTACCCAATCAGGTCTACGTAGGTACAGCGATAAAGACGCTTTGATTTATTATTTGTTTATCTGTCTACCTTTGTGACTAGGGAGCGGGTGAATTAAATGTTTGGTGCTCAGTGGATACTGGATAGGACGACACGACACGGAGCTCTTAGGTGGCCCAATGTCACCTGACCTCAAGCCCCTCGATTTTTTTATGGGGCTTTGTGAAAGACGACGTTCATGCAAAAATAAAATAAAATGTATTATCAAAAGCGAAGGCAAATATTCAGCGCCGCCGGTTACATCTTTGTGTCCGACGTGGTGGCGGCGGCGGCGCGGCGGCTACATTGAGAACTTGAAGATTTAATAAGTGTAAGGCGCTAGGTGCATAGGTCACAATAAAATTAATAGTAAAGTGAACAAGGTGAAGTGAAATTATTTGATTTCTTTGAATTCCTTGGTGTCGCTTGATTTCCCCGCCCCGCGCTCCGCCGCCGCCACCGAGCCGCCCGGGCAGGCAGGCGCGGGCGCGGGCGCGGCGCGGGGACACGACACTCATAGGGTGATTAATTTTTGTTGGCTGGGGATCTGCCAAATTGCCAAAACTAGCGAAGTTCAAAGTGTGTTTAAAAGAAAAGTAAGATAGTAACTTCATTTATTTTGGTTGCAAATCAATATTCAGGATATGTGTAACAATTACATATTTAATTTAGCTTCATTTAGCTGGTTTATAATAGACAAATCTGGGATCAAACACAGCTCTCTCGCGCCCAAACCGTTTCGAGTCAAGTTTGTGCACTCGGATTAAGGAAATGAAAACAAAATCGCAAAAAGTACTCAGCGCGTCTTGATGTACATATCCTTGTTTACAAAACGCCCTGAATACATTTTGCGATTTTGTTTTCATTTCCTTAATCCAGGTGGCAGAAGATCTTCGAAATTTTGGATTTTAAATGGTCTATTCCACAATATTCCCTTGTTTTATCTACAAAACAACTAAACTTACGTA
Organism: Gandaritis pyraliata; assembly: GCA_947859175.1. NCBI lineage: Eukaryota > Metazoa > Arthropoda > Insecta > Lepidoptera > Geometridae > Gandaritis > Gandaritis pyraliata. The sequence continues at coordinate 10,778,448 of OX401861.1, forward strand.
TAGGCCAAATATTTAAGTATATAAAAAGTGTAAAATCTTTACTTAAATAGTCTTATTTTTTTTAATACTTAATAATTGCTGAGACTAGTTTTTAACCAAATATCGCAAGAAAATTCTTCAGTGGCCTCTAGGCGGCCGAAACGTTCGGACGTCAGGCCCACGCCAAATTTCTCAGGATTTTTAAATGAAGAACACGCAAACGTCTACTCGACAAAAGTCTACAAATCATGGTTCTATTGTATCATTTGAGTACACTACGTAGCAACATGGCAGTTTTTCTCGCGGCTGCGCGTAACGCGTAAGCAGACCGCGTAATAAGCTCATTTGACATTTACGAATACAATAAAATTTTATCGAGTAGAACTCCTGGTTTGCCAATTAATACGCATTGAAAGTGGCTTTACTTTTTTCTCTTGTATACATGACAATATCCAACAATAACCATACCAATGTAAACTTAGTTTTTATTTCTTTTAAGTCAACTCCGCCAATCAGTCAGTAGCTGTTATTTGTTTACACGGAAAATAGATTTTTCTATCCTAATTCCAATTAAATTAGGATAAGTAAGTACCTAATTATTATCTTGCTACTGCTCATACTTGTATTGCATTTAATTCAACCTATTTTATTGCTTTTGTAAAAACCTTTTTGTGAACAACCTTATTTATTCTAAAGAAGGATCTAACATGGACCGGAGAGGAACATTTGATGAAAGTAGAATACATAGAGAGAGACATTGCCTTCTGGCAAGACAAAATCTACCATTTTATCTTGCCAGAACGCAAAGAACCACATCCTATCCTATCCTACTAATATTATAAATGCGAAAGTTTAGATGTTTAGGTGTTTCAATCACGTCTAAACTACTGAACCAACTTGGATGAAATTTGGCATATATGCCAAGTTTCCTAAAACTCAATCCAATCCAGTAGGCACATAGGCTACTTTTTATCCCGAATAATTATCAGGATCTACAGGATAAAATGAACGAACAAGATTAGCAGCGCCAATTGGCAAGAGGATTTCATTGTCATGTCATGTCACGTCAGTTTGACCGGGCGTAATACTACCTCTTTGGTCTAACGACTAGCGTTTGACATTCAAGTACGGGTTCGGTGTAATGTCAAGTTTCACAAAGTATCCGCGCGGTACACGCACATATAATAATACAACACAGATAATACAATGTACATGGAAACTGTACCCGCTTACGGAGTCGCGGGTAACTGCCAGTTAACAATATTTATGCAAAAAAACTAAAATAAATACTGCTGGTTTTTATTGCACGTATATTTTGGAATACTTATTTCTTCTGAAATTACCTACTTACATCCAATTCTGTATCAATGATCTGTATCTGTCTCTCACAATTTGTGTTAAACTCTCCGCAATATGTTAATGTTAAAGATGAGTTTGGAGCAGTACCCTCCCTATCCTTTTTCATATTATTTAGAGAGTTATTTTTCAGTAGTACCTAAGGTTTTAGTTTTTAAGCTTATCTACTATTTATCGATTTGAGAGTTTCCGTAGAATTTACTATGACCTAAATATTAACAAACATACCCACTTAATGTACTTATGTCTACGCCCAGCTACTTTGGATTCACAAGACGGGATATAATTTGAAGATACAATTTGATAAATAAATTTAAATTTGATACAATTTGGAGATAAATGGAGTGTCAGAAAACGAGACCGAAAATCTACTGAACACAATTAAACAACTAGACACAGTCATATAACTCCCTATTGATAATGCGGACATACTTTCATGCTCCAGAGTCAGAAAGATGGATGAGTCTAACAACCATCATCATCATCATCATCAACCTATACTCGTCCACTGCTGGACGTAGGTCTCTCCCAAGACGCGCCATTGAGCTCGGTCTTCGGCTCTTCTCATCCAGTGTCTGCCAGCTACATTTCGCAGATCGTCGCCCCATCTCGCCGGAGGGCGTCCTACACTACGCTTGCCTAAACGTGGTCTCCACTCGAGTATTAGTTTGCTCCAACGATTGTCGGTTCTACGGCAAACATGGCCGGCCCACTGCCACTTCAGCCTGCTAATCCTCTGAGCTATGTCGAAAATTATGATCAATGATCGTATAACCCCAGAGCCAATCACTGTCGCCGGAATGCCTCTCGAAGTTGTGCAGGAGTATGTCTACCTCGGGCAGACCCTGCGTTTGGGTAGACACAACTTTGAGAAAGAGCTAAACCGGAGAATCCAGCTGGGCTGGGCTGCGTTTGGGAAACTCCGTCAAGTCTTCTCGTCGCAAAAATATGTGTGGACTAGGAATGGTCGCATATTCATCCGCAGAGATGACCAATCTCCTGCAAAGCAAGTCAAAAACTATGAGGCACTGGCTGATATGAACTCCATACTGATATGAAACCAGGCTCTGCGAAGTAAAAATGAAGAAGTATAGATCTCACTAAAACTCAATAATACTCTGCCAAGAATATTTAGATATGTGCAGTATACAAACAAACCCCAGTGACTATACAGACTTTGTTTCTCGTCATGGATAATATCAGTAGATAAAGTGACACAGTCAAGTGATATAAGTAGAGACTATAATTTGTTGCAGATTTTAATTTTGACCGGTCTACCTCTAGTGAAGGACACAAAAATTCAAACCCTAATAATAGTAAATATTATGTAGTTTATAAAATACTGTTCAAAGAACTGTAGATTTAGTGATAAGCAATTTTAGTGGTGTAACGGAGTGTGAAAATAAACTACCCCTCAGTAAGTTAGATCCTCATCACCCTGCATTAGATATTATAATTAATGTATGATATAAATGTAATGATACAAAAAATGTTAAAAGGGTAAAAATATGCCACACATATTTTCAAAAAAGTTGATTATTCTAAAGTAACAAAAAACCAATAAATACTTTCATTCCTGTATGATTTAAAACCAATCTTGGCAGATTTTATTTTTATTTTATTTTATTTTATTTTTATTTTATGTGGAAAACAAACAGCTTATTAAATAAGAGTATAAACAGAGGAAGTATAGCACGAAAAAGCCTAAAAGAGTTTTCACTTATAGTACGAGTAAAAAGATGCGAGTTAAATTTGGAAAAGTAAGAAGCCTAACAGAGAATATAATACTAAAGTGAAGAAAAAGAAAAGTAAACCATATAAATCGTTACAAAACTACATCGAATAAATACCAATACATAGATAGATACGTAGATATTAATTTGACAATAAGAATATAATACATAATGAAACAACACACTTGAGTAAAATATAAACTAATTAATTAAATTTGGAAGAAGTCCTTGATTATTAGATTTTTAAATGAATTGCGCCTGGAGTAGAATAAGTCAGTATTTGAAGAATAAGAAGAGTTGAAAAGGTTCACAGTGCGCAATAGATAGGAGTTCTTACGGTAATTAGTTGAACAGGAGGGGACGTGTAATTTTAAGTAATTTCTTCGCGAAGTGCGACGCGACGGGACTATTAGTTTGATTTGAGATAGGAGTGAGGGAGAATCAATTAGGTTTAATGCTATGTTGTGTAGGAGTGTAAGGTCTGCGGCTTCTCTCCTCTTCTCAAGCGGTAATAGATGGTGGTGTCTACAGCTGGCAATGTAATCTGGCAAATAGTTTTTATGTTTGTAACTGACAAATTTTAGGAACTTTTTTTGTGGTTTTTCAAGCATGACAACATACTTATCATAACGAGGGTTCCAAACCTGGGACGCGTATTCAAGATGACTTCTAACAAGGGAACAGTAAAGTATTTTTAAGGTTTTGAGCACTTTAAAGTCCCTAGTCACCCTGAGAAGAAACCCCAGCATCTTCATAGCTTTAGTGGTAATCTTCTCGACATGCTGGTCAAATAGTAATTTAGAATCAAGAGTGACACCCAAATCAACTACAGAGTCTGTCCTGATAAGAGGCTGACTGTTGATGCTGTACACACTCAAGAGCGTATTAGGAGACCTGCTGAAAGAAATGCAAAAGCATTTTTGAACGTTGAGGTCAAGTTTATTAAGCACGCAATATGAATGAAGACTATCCAAGTCGTTTTGGAGAAGTAGCTGGTCGTTTTGAGAATGAATTTTTTTATAAATCTTCATATCGTCTGCAAAGAGGAGAAAGCTAGAATGATTAAAGCATAGTCCTATGTCGTTTATAAAGAGTATAAAGAGAAATGGACCTAGGATTGAGCCCTGTGGCACACCTGACGGAATCAGAGAGGAAGAGGATGCAAACCCATTCAGAACCACAGTTTGGCAGCGACCCCGGACATACGAAGTAAACCACCGATGCAGATCACCACGAATGCCAGCTGCATACAACTTGGCGAGAAGAATTGAGTGGTCAATGCGGTCAAATGCCTTGCTGTAGTCCGTATAGATTACATCCACCCGGCTCCCAGACTCCATTCCAGCCGAGACAGCATCAGTAAAATGAATGAGGTTAGTTGTAGTCGACCTTCCTCTAAGGAAACCATGTTGCTGAGGAATAAAAACATGTTTAAAGACCGGGTAAAGTTGCTCATGAATAGTTTTCTCGAAGATTTTGGCAAGTATACATAACTTTGAAATTGGCCTGTAGTTACAAATATCACGCTTAGAACCCTTTTTGTGGATAGGTGTAATTGTAGCCGTTTTCCATATCATCGGCATGATCCCCTCAGCCATAGATTTTTTAAATAGTAGACTTACAGGATAGATTAAAGACTTGGCGCAGTTTTTTAGAATAAATGGATGCAAACCGTCAGGACCAGCGGATTTCCTGCAGTCAAGCGTTTTCATAAAGTATAATATTCGGGAGGGATTCACTTCAATAGTATATAAGTCAATGGTAGATTCAGCAGACGCATGCGACAACAATGCGGGCGAGGTGAACGTGAGCGACGATGTAGGAGGTAAATAATTAGAGTTAAAGAAGTCAGCGAAGGCATTGCAGATACTACTGCCTGCGTTTATGTTTTTATTCTGGTAAGTCATAGATGATGGGTAGGAGTTGTGCTGCTTGTTCGACTGAATGTACGACCAAAACGCTCTCGGGTCATTCTTAATCGAAGTTTCAACTCTTGCAATGTACTGTAGGTAGCATTCATGTTCGACTCGCTTCGCTCGTTCTCTTAAGACTTTAAAAGAATTGACATCTGATTTGTTATTATAGATCTTAATTTTTCTATGATATTTATTTTTTTCCCTCAAGATGTGGATTAGCGCCGGAGAATACCAAGGAGGGTTAGAAGTCGGTCGAATATTTCTTAGTGGGATATGCTTGTCTCTGAGCTCGGATATAGTGTTATTAAACAGTTCAACTGCTTCGTCCACACTGCCGTCTAGGAGAAGTGTGTCCCAATCGTAGGAATCAAGCTCGTTAGAGAGAGCTACATAGTCACCCTTACTGTAGCTATAAGCACATCTAGGACTGGGGGTGAGAGGACGTACGTGGACAAATAGCGGTTGGCATAGAAGTGCTTGATGGTGAGCCTTATCCTCCTCCACCAACGGGTCTAGGCAGTGGGTAATAGAAACCTCATCATTACATAGTGCTAGGTCAAGAATTCGGTTTAGGCCATTCAGTATGGGATTATATTGACCTAGGTTATTCAAATTCAACATATCGATTAACTCCGAATGGTCGGAGTTATTAGAATTGTAAACAGGCGCCAAATGGGCATAACTAGTATCAACAGTCCAACTAATATCACTTAAGTTAAAGTCACCCAGTATTAATAGTTTGTCGTACGGGTTCTGAGTCGTAATAGATAGTACCTTCTCACAAAATGTTGATAATTGAGAAGAGAAAGACTGCCCCCGGTTTTGTTCACATAGGTAAATACAACCCAAGTGCAGAGTCAGTGGATGCCTAGTATTACTACCAGTGAAGTGAATCGTAACCCAGATATCTTCCGCTGTGGAATGCCATTCAGGGCGCGCGTGCGCCGCCAGCTCCCGCCTCACAGCGATAAGGACCCCGCCACCGCGCGACTGTCCAGTCAGTGAATAGTCACGATCGCGCCGCCACACCATAAACGCATCATTAAACAACTCCTCAGTTCTAATACCATCATGAAGCCAAGTCTCAGTCAGCACCACTACGTCGTAACCACATAGCTGTATGTTTCTCTTAAAATCCAATGTTTTTGTTCGCAAACCCCTAACGTTTTGGTAATAGATATTAAAAACCATAGTCACAATCCAGCCAAACGGTAGTTCGACCGGAAAGTGATCTGATATTCAATATATTATTTTCCAGTAAAGTTTGGATGCTAGGGGGTTGCGAGCAAGAAACATGGGTATGAACACACAAACGAGTAGGTATGTGGAAACTGATCCGTCGTGGCACTGAGAAAGATAGGCCATGCAGGTAGCAAGAACTATCATTAAAATATCTTCTGAGGGAATTCAATAGGATCTGTGAGTAGTATTGTGGTAGAAGAGTGCACAGAATAAATAAATGGCTGTGAACGGCATAAATATTAGACGTATGTATGAGTGTGCGTTGTTGGTATAAAAATGTGTTATGTATGTAGTAAGAGTTCAATAGGTATAATATAAAGGTAAATAGGTATAATATAAAGGTAAATAAGTTATTGATAGGTGTGGTGTTATATACATGATATGTAAATACTTGTAACGTTTGATACCAAATATACAATTGATTAAAAGTTTCGATGCAATTCATAGTTTTTACCGATTTATATGGCTTTGATACATTAGGATTCAGTTGGCTTTTGTAGTTCAACGCGAGCAAATAAGTCGTTAACACAAGTAGTAAACAACTCATTCCGGTTAGTCACTTAATTTTGACAAGGTCCTTCTCACTCAGTATGTGGGTTATAGGTGAAGTGTCATTCTTCCTCACGAGGATCTTACAATTTTGGACCCACGTGTACCTGTAGTTACGCTCGAGCGCCACTTTCTTCGTTTTCGTGAGCAGCTGCTTGTTGTCGCGGGTCAGGTGGTCATTCACGAAGACTCTAGTCGTTACTCCTGAGAAGCCCAGATTCTCGACAGTAAGGTTCTTGCATGCACGGGCTGATGCGACAAAATTTTCCTTGGTGTATCTGCTCAAGAATCCCACGACGATGGGCTTGACATCGGCCGTCGAGCGTGATCTTGTGACGAAGTTGATCTGGGAGGGTAGAACTGGGTGACCAATTACGTCACTTATTTTAGTGACAAGCTCAAAGAGATTTTCAGATTTCTTCAAAGGGACACCTTTGATTTCTATGTTATTGATACGTTCCCTTTGTTCCTTAGCAGCGATCTCCGCCGAGATCTCTGATAGTTTTTCAGGGAGACCGGAAATCTCAGGGTCACAACCCTGACTCTGATGCTCGAGCAGTGTAATTCTTGACGAGAGGTCGTTGACAGTGCCCTTAAGCGAGGTGTTGTCAGCTTGAAGATCGGCTATATTACTCTTGGCGGCTGTGAGCTCAGAGTTCAGCCTCTCAAATTCCTTGCACATAAATTCTATCGACGATTTCATGTCTTTTAAGACAGACATATCCGCGCGCAGCTCATCAAATTCAGGCTTAATAGTGCGAGTAACAGCATCTTTGACAGCAGAGTCAACTTGGTCCTTGATAGCGGCAAGCATCGCAGTCTCGGATGGAGCGGGTGGTGACAGCGGGATTGATACGCTAGAGATAGCACGCACCGGAGTATTGTCACCCTTACGGTCACTAGATCGGCACGTAGGGCATTTCCAAGTCAGCTTGTAGTCTTTTGATTGTTTCTTAAAATTTTCCCCAGTGATGTTGAGGCACACGTGATGAAATTTGAGTGGACAAGCAGAACAAGCCATCATATCTTTCAAGGAAATATCCTTCTTACAACCCTCGCATTTTTGAGCCATGTTGTTCAGTAGGTAGTTGAGACTGCGTAAATCGGAACGTTATGCAACGTGGGTAATTAGCTTCCTAGTCCTGGCAACACCAAATGACTTTGGTATGTCAGTGTCAGCGTTTGTTTGAATGACAGATTCGATATACACCAAAATGTGAAAAAGGAGACGGTAGGTTGAAAATATTTACAGAATCCGATGCAGCAAAATGGGTTTTAGATCTTCAATAAATCCTCACGGAATGCGTAGTTTCGGTAGATAACGATTGTGCACACGAGTTTGATCGAGAGGAACGGTATGCAAACACTTTCAGAGGCTTCACTGGTAGGTACGAATTTAAAACTTAGTAAATGTTAGAGAAGCGTAGTGACGAGTTGAGCGCACCCTGGCGAAAAAAAGATTTTATCCAATTAACTGACTATTTGACACAAACAATAGCGTTCCTTTAATTTTGTTATCATGAATGTTATCATGAGCACTTATTACTCGTATATTGGAATCCAATCACACACTTAGTTATAAGTTGTTGCTTTTTTTTTCCTTAAAAAATAAGTACTAAATTTTTTAAGACATATTTTACCTACATCAAATCTGTTTATGCCTGTAATGGTATATCACACTGTAGAATGTTATAAGTAATATTTTTCTCCTAAATAACAATTGTGAATATGCCATTGGTGTAACTAACTAAATAAATAAATATAAAGATCGCAGTAAAGCATTTTTCAGTTTAGTTTAGTATTCGATAAAATTTACGAATTGCTTTCCGCGCATGTCATGACAACTCGATTCTTCTGTTTTGCACAGATAGACTATCCCCTTAAGTTTGTTTGAAAAATTCGAAATTTCTATTTTGGACTATAATTATTTTTTTATTTTTTTTATGAATACTTATAAGTAGCTCTACCCGTGTGTTCATTTAATGTCGCCATTGTAGCTACACGCTGTATATGTATGTAGGTAGGTAGGTATGTGGTATTACCGTCAGGACATGCCGACGTGTTCCCCACTGCTGGGGATTTATGGAATATACCCATTAATATAAGGTCATTTATACAGCGTGTATCTTATTGTCCATGCCCAGTGCCCAGGGCCCAGTGCCCAAAGCACTCATCCGGAATTCCGGAGCCAAGCATAGATTGTTGTCTTGTACCAGTATGCATGTCTGTAGTACATACCTACTGTAGCTTAGGTAGGTAGTAGGTACCTACTGTAGGTAGGTAAGTACTTACCTACTCAAATCTATGCTTGAGTTGGTGTAAATATCAGAATACTTACATGCCTACCTACCTACAAGAATATTGTTTTACGCTTAGTTTTGTTTTATAAATTGACTTCGTCCGCGACCCGTTTCATTCTGTTCATTTTCCGGGATGAAAAGTAGCTTATGTGTTAATCCAGGCTACGAACTATACTATGTATTCCAAGTTTCATCCAAATCGGACCAGTAGTTATTGCGTGAAAGAGTACCTAACAGACATCCATACTGTAGCCCAGCTTGCCCGCGCGGGCAATATCTAAGGTAATGCAAGTAAGGAGGTAGTTTTGATATTTTTGATACTTGACACTTTTGAAACTAGAATATAATTTTTTATATTGTACGTACTAATTCTAAGTTTAAAACAAATCGCACGACGCGTTACAAAGTTGCTATACTAACTTTGACACTTCCTGCACCCCCTGTTAAGGGTAGTTTGGGAAAAAATTTATTCAAACTTTCATCATTTGCCATACAGCATAATAATAGTATAATAATATACAGCATAATAATTTGACACCCCCTACACCCCCTCTTAGGGGTAGTTTTGAAAATATTTGAATACAGACTTTTAACAAATTAATTGACGAATATTTTTGCCAAGTTTCAAGTTCGTAAGTACAAGAAATACGATTTTTCATACAAAAGTTTTCACCCCTTTTTACCTTCTTAGGGGTTGAATTTAGAAAAATCCCTTCTTAGTAAGTAAGTACTGCCCTGCGTACAAAGATGTAACCTCAACATTTCAAGTCTCTATGACCAGCGGTTTAGGCTGTGCGCTTACTGTGGCTGTGCGTTGTCTGTCTGTCAGTCAGTCAGTCAGTCAGGACAATAGATAGATAATTTACTTGTTAGCTAGGTAATTAGTAGGTAAACGGTAGGTATTTCTTACTTTTGTATGCCTTCCTCATTGGCAGTAGGCATTTTCCTCGTCCTCATGTGCTCAAACATTTCCTTGTAGAGAGGATTCTGTGAAGACTGAAGTGGAAAACAAAGTGTAATGTGTAGGCAGCGCTTATAACCTAATATAAATAAATATTCATGGACATTTCACACGACGCCGCCCTCTAGTCCCAAACTGAGCAACGCTTCTAATATGGGAACTAGATGGCTGGTACAATACATATAAGTAATACTTTTATTTTTGTAAATACATACTTACTAGTTGTCCTGTGAGAACATAGACCTCGCGAGCCTTTATAACCGTGCAATAACCAACACTTTCCCTTTTACCCTGGCTAAGTAAATCTAATTTCAGGTGCTTGAATTTTCCAATAGGCCCTTATGTAGACTTTTGAGCAAAATAAGGGTATAAGTTTTAGCGATTACTCGCGTTCCCTTGGTCCTAAGAGGTCGAATCTGGTGTCTACGGATTTGTCTCATAAAGGCGAAGAGGACTGTGTAGTCTCATTGATATTGGTAGAAGTCAATTTTCGGGAAAAAAAAAAAAAAAAAATTTCCCCTTTTTTCCCCTTTCCAGTCCCCCTTTTTGGAAATATTTTTACACCATCTTGTGTAGAATGAAATCTTTCGTGTGCTCCTTAAATTTGATTCAAATCCGTCGATAAATAACGCTACAGCAAACTTTCCCTCTTTTCTCCCCTATTTTCCCCCCAATCAAAAATCCCCGACGACAAAAAAAATCTAATAATTCATATAACCTGTGTACCAAGTTTCGTCCAGATCGGTTGAAAAATGCGACCTGTAGAGGAGAACAGACAGACAGACATCCGGACAAACGCATTTTTGGCCAATGTGGAAACTGAGACGCTTCGCTCGCTTCGCTCGCTCGGTCAATAATACATAGTAACACCCAGACGGATGAGCGGACATGTATGTTTGCCACACATAAATGTTTGTTCTTGGTGGGGATCGAACCCACGACCCAAAGCTATTACCGATTGAGCTGTGACGCCTGTCAACATCTTCTAGTATACCCACTATCTACTTACTTACTTATATAAGAATGAAAGGGAAAGGGGCTCGCGAGCCCCGCTATCTTAGCCCTAAAAACCGGTGTGAAACGTCTGACGCCAACCACACCGGTGTGCGCTGCTTGGTACGGAAACACTGAGCGGATTTTTTCTTTCTTTCTTTCTTATTAAGCTTACATTGTCAACTCGTAATCGCCCCTCGGCACGTACCTACAACCTACCTCAAAGAATGTGCAAGTGGAGCCACCTTTCTTGCAGCCATAGTCGATGTGAAGCGGGCTATGCGCCAGGCCTTCCACGTCGTGGAACAGCTCCGTGGTGCTCTTCTTGGCGAGTAGCGTGGCCAGGTTGGCGGTGTACGAGCTCGAGATCACCAGCGCGAACACCCACCACGCGCTCGCCACCGCGCGCGTGCCGTACGCCCTGCAACACCAGTGACGTCACCACACCCGTGCCATCCATCCCCACAGTCCGTCCCCCGGCGCCACACTCACGCCGGCGCGATCTCCGAGCCCTGCATCAGCACGGCGCCCAGGTTGAACCACAGCGCGTTGCCGAGAGTGAACTGGTTCTCGAGAGCGGGAGGCTCCTCGATGCACGGATAAGGGTTCTGCCACTCCTCGTGGCACAGCCGGCCCACCACGTACAGTAGCAGCGACGAGCCCAAGTACGCTAGTCCCAGGCACAGCCACACCTGCCGAGGAAGCGGTCGATCAGTGGCTAGCGGAGGGCGCGCCACGCGTCGAGAGGTACCTACTTACCCCGTTAGAGAAGGGCAGCAGGAAGGCGAACAGCTGCGGCACCGGCGGCTCCGGCTTGCGGAACAGGATGCTGATGCCGAGGTTCATGAATGGCGTGGTGAAGTCCACCGCCTGCTCGCGGTCCGCCGTGATCGTCAGGTCAGTGATCGCGAACTCAACGTTCTGCAATCAGAATGAGATGGAACGCGGTGGAAGTGCGACGCGTGCCGCGAGCGCGACTGTTCGACGCGCAGCTTACCATGTCGGTTCGCAGACGGCCGATCAAGCCGTCCCATTCGCCGTTCGACTGTTTGGTGCCGTACCCACCGCTTTGCTCGATGAAAGTGTAGTTAAAGTGCAAGATATTGGCCAGTCGCTCGATCAGTTCGATGCAGAAGCCTGCAAAGGAAAGCACGACATGTACAGTGGAAGATAGCAAGTGGTGCCGCAAGCTGCGCTGCGCAATGCCCGCTCACCCTCGTAGCGCTGGTTTCCTGTGAGGCGGCCGGTGGACTCTCGCCGCATCACGTACGGCTTATTCTGAAAAATGTAATAAGCGGTTTCGATCACCGGAAAGAGGCGACGATGTAAAGTGCGACACCACAGTTGGATTGGAACGTACGCGAGCGATGAGGATGTTGAATGTGCGGTTGGTCATGGAGTCGCGCGGCAGCGGCAGCGCGGGCGCAGCGCGGCGCTCCCAGCGCACGCCGGCGCGCGCGCTCCACGCGCCCGCGTGCTGCAGCGTGCCGCCGCGCGCCAGCTCCACCACCTGCGGTCAGAGAGCGGTCAGCGGCGCGCTGCAGCACGCGCGCGCTCCACGCGCCCGCGTGCTGCAGCGTGCCGCCGCGCGCCAGCTCCACCACCTGCGGTCAGAGAGCGGTCAGCGGCGCGCTGCAGCACGCGCGCGCTCCACGCGCCCGCGTGCTGCAGCGTGCCGCCGCGCGCCAGCTCCACCACCTGCGGTCAGAGAGCGGTCAGCGGCGCGCTGTCACCCATCCCCCCCCCCCCCCTACCCCCCCGCAACGGTGTCGCGTACCTCGAACCGCACGTCGCGCCGGCTGCCGTCCGCCTCCCAGGATATCGGGCCGCTTGTCTCCTCCTCGTTCCAATCCTCCTGCAATCAGTACAAACCGGAAATGCTTTGGTATATCCTGGTACTTAGGCACTTATCTACTGCCGCAATAGGGCGCTAATTTTAATTGCGCATGGTAGTGTTCCGAGTGAAAGATTTGCTTTGTAACCAGCTCGCCACTTTTATATGATACCAATATAACATATGTATTTGTTAGATTTTTAATGAGGATACGGTTCTGGTTAGGCTGGACGATTATTAATAATTGTGGTATTAATTAATTTCTCAAATTCGGTTAACTTTTAGGAGCTGCCTCTAGTTTTCCTTTTATGAAACCACTAGTAGTTACCCGCGACTTCGTACGCATCTACAGTTTCCGTGTACATTATATTATCTGTGCGTGTACCGAGCGGATACTTTGAGAAACTTGACATTACACCTCATTACACCGAACTCGTACCTACTGGAATGTCAAACGCTAGTTGTTAGACCAAAGAGGTAGTACTACGCCCTGTCAAACTGACTTGACATGACATGACAATGAAATCCTCTTGCCAATTGGCGCTGCTAAACCTTTTCGTTCATTTTATCCTGTAGATCCTGTTAATTATTCGATATCAAAAGTAGCCTACGTGTCAATCCAGGGGGGTGATTCTAGACCGATAGACTTTTTTATCACGATAGATATATCTCCCAAAACCTGTCAAAAACTATGGAGTTTTGACAGTTCTTGGGATATATATCAATCGTGATAAAATGTCTATCGGTCTAGAATCGCCCCCCAGGTTACGAACTATATATACTTATGCCAAGTTTCATCCAAGTTGGTTCAGTAGTTTAGACGTGATTGAAACACCATCTAAACTTTCGCATTTATAATACATATTAGTAGGATAGGATTATGGCACTGGTTTTCTGAAATATTTCGCACTAAATAAATACTATAAGTGAAAACTCTTTTAGGCTTTTTCGTGCTATACTTCCTCTGTTTATACTCTTATTTAATAAGCGTTTGTTTTCCACATTAAGTAAAAATAAAATAAATAAGTTTTTCTCTTCAACGAAGTTTTTAAAATTAAAAATCTAATTATGAGGCTCTGCTTTCATTAGATACCGCACTCAATGGGTTAAAAAACAATTTTTGTTTTCATATCCCGTTTGACCCCCCTTAATACTTAGTCCCTAATTTTAATATTTTCCGTAATTTTCCCTAATTTAATATTCCCTAATTTTGCACACCGCCGCCGTTCTATATTTTTCGTGATTCCTGTCCATCCAAAGGTTGTCTGGAAGAGATCGCTTTTAGCGATAAGGCCGCCCATTGTACTCTCTATTTTTATGTTTCTCTAAGTATTTCTGTAATTTCTTTTATTCTGTGTTTGCAATAAAGTTTTGATGTATGTATGTATGTGTCGAATGTTGAAGGTAACATCGTTAGCGACTCACGGAACGCAGATAGTTGAGCAGCGTGTCCGCGTGGAAGGCAGCGCGTCCCGTTCTGCAGTCGGCGTTGGAGAGCGCGGGCAGCGCCAGGTGGCGGTGAGCGCGTGCTGCCAGCACGGCCGCGTCGCGCGCCAGCAGCAGCGCCGCCGGCGGCTCCTGCACCGCCTCCTGCAGCTCCGGGTCCGGCAGCGCGGCGCGCCGCACGCTCGCCGCGCGCCACGCCTCCATGTAAGTGCGCACGCTCTCCGCCGCCGGGTCGAACAGCCGCAGCGCGGTCACGTTGGCGCCGCCGTGGCTGTACGGCTCCAGGTGCGCCGCGCGCAGGTCCTCCGCCACCAGCAGGAACGAGTGCCGCTCGCTCGCTAGCCCCGCGCGCTGCGCCGCCTCCAGCACAACCAACGCGCACTGCGCGTCGCACCACACTATGAACTTGTCCACTGACAGCTTCTTCAGCACGAGCATCAGGGTCCTGTCAACCGGAACCGGAACATGAACGTGGTGAGGGGGTGGTACCGGCGCGCCAGCACGGGGGCGGTGGTTACATACCTGAGCACGGAGGGGTCTGCGTCGGGCGGTGGCAGCTGGCGCGCCAGCAGCGCCAGCGGGCGTGCATCGGGCGCGAGTCGCGCCGCGTGCTCCGCGCCTCCCTCATGCAGCAGAACGGCGCTCGACCAGCCCTTCTCGCGGCACAGGTCCCCGCTCGCCTGCCGACAGAGCCGACGCGTATCATTCCGGCGACGCGCTCCGACCGAGCGAGGTGGACTCTCCTCGGGTATACGTCACCTGCGCGAACACGTCGGGGTGCGGGTACAGCTGCAGCGCCTCCCAGGCGGCGGAGGCTCGCGGCGGCGCGGGGTCGACCACTAGCAGCGGCAGGCCGGCGCGCGCCGCCGCCTCGTGCGCCAGCGTCTGCGCGCGCATGTCCCCGCCGAGGAGCGCAGTAGCGGCGCCCCCCTCCGCTTGCTGGCAGACGTGGCGCGGCGCGGCGAGGGGCTGGCGGGGGGGCACGGGGGCCACGCGCGCCGCTCCCTCGCTGCCGACGCCGGCCGCCTCCAGCGCCGCCTCCACCGCGGCGGCGAGCGCCTGCGCGCGGCCACTGTCCTCCACCACGCCTGTGTCAATTAATATCTACCTATGTATGTATGTATGTATGTATGTATGTAGACGCATACGTACCTACCTAAGTGTTGAAGTAGCTGTTGGTTTGCTAAACAAATAGGTAATTATAAGTTTAAAAAACTAGAAACACCGACTTCAATTCGACTACCGGCTTCATCATCTGATGATGATGATGATGGCAGTTCATTGAAAATGTTCTGGTGACCATAAACACCAGTGGAAAGTCACAGGAAAGCAAAATACGCAAATACGTGCACGTGCACATGGTTGGCATATTTTTTTTTCCAGTTCTTTCTATTTATAGATTATAAATAGATAAGCCAAACTACTGAACTAATTTGTATGAAAATTAAATGGGACCCACCTGAAAGTACATCCTTTCAGAAAAAAAAGAATTTTCAAATCGGTTTATAGTTCTCAGGTAACAAACATAGGTACATCCAACCGAAATGAGAACCTCCTCCTTTTTTGAAGTCGGTTAATAAATAAGAAATGGAGCTAGAATGGCTGGAGGAGGATCGGGCGCTTGTCGGGAGTGCCACTGCCATATGCCGTACAGTACAGTACAGTAAGGTACAGTACAGTAAGGTACAGTACAGTAAGGTACAGTACAGTACAGTACAGTAAGGTACAGTACAGTAAGGTACAGTACAGTACAGTACAGTACAGTAAGGTACAGTACAGTACAGTAAGGTACAGTACAGTAAGGTACAGTACAGTAAGGTACAGTACAGTACAGTACAGTAAGGTACAGTACAGTACAGTAAGGTACAGTACAGTAAGGTACAGTACAGTAAGGTACAGTACAGTAAGGTACAGTACAGTACAGTACAGTAAGGTACAGTACAGTAAGGTACAGTACAGTACAGTACAGTAAGGTACAGTACAGTAAGGTACAGTACAGTAAGGTACAGTACAGTACAGTACAGTAAGGTACAGTACAGTAAGGTACAGTACAGTACAGTACAGTAAGGTACAGTACAGTAAGGTACAGTACAGTAAGGTACAGTACAGTAAGGTACAGTACAGTACAGTACAGTAAGGTACAGTACAGTAAGGTACAGTACAGTACAGTACAGTAAGGTACAGTACAGTAAGGTACAGTACAGTACAGTACAGTACAGTAAGGTACAGTACAGTAAGGTACAGTACAGTACAGTACAGTAAGGTACAGTACAGTAAGGTACAGTACAGTACAGTACAGTAAGGTACAGTACAGTAAGGTACAGTACAGTAAGGTACAGTACAGTAAGGTACAGTACAGTACAGTACAGTAAGGTACAGTACAGTAAGGTACAGTACAGTACAGTACAGTA
Organism: Gandaritis pyraliata; assembly: GCA_947859175.1. NCBI lineage: Eukaryota > Metazoa > Arthropoda > Insecta > Lepidoptera > Geometridae > Gandaritis > Gandaritis pyraliata. Next base: position 10,795,168 of record OX401861.1, read on the forward strand.
AGGTACAGTACAGTAAGGTACAGTACAGTACAGTACAGTACAGTAAGGTACAGTACAGTAAGGTACAGTACAGTACAGTACAGTAAGGTACAGTACAGTAAGGTACAGTAAGGTACAGTACAGTAAGGTACAGTACAGTACAGTAAGGTACAGTACAGTAAGGTACAGTACAGTACAGTACAGTACAGTAAGGTACAGTACAGTAAGGTACAGTACAGTACAGTACAGTAAGGTACAGTACAGTAAGGTACAGTACAGTACAGTACAGTAAGGTACAGTACAGTAAGGTACAGTACAGTACAGTAGGCTAGGCCAGGCTAGGCTTGTGCGGTGCGTGTGGTCGCGTCGCGTCGGAGGCCAACATCCACTCTGCGGACACTCGGCAGGTGATTTAGTAACACTGAGCTTAGTGCCGTGGCTCGAGAGCTCAGCTCTTGAAGACTACTTGAGAGCTCAGTACAGTAGCCTCGCGCATCGCGCCCTTCATCATGCCGAATCTGGCGATGCTACACGTCCCACCCACTTGACTATAACTAAACTAAACTAGGTATCACTTCAATAAAATAACACGACAACACCACCGCACCGGTTCCGAACCACAAAAATAGAAAAATGTTTGTTCATATAAATCATTACAAGTTCATATTATTATACTTAGTTGATCGAAGGTAAGTACAAGTATATTGTTTTATTATGCATACAAAAGCGGCTTACCTATCTGTAAGTCCTGTGCAGCAGCGAATGCAGCGCACAGCAGCAGCAGCAGCAGCAACAGCTGCAGCTGCAGCACCGAGACCGCGTGTCCCGCCATGGCGCGCGACTCGCCACAGACTGCACAGTGCACACTCGGAACTCGGAATGGCGACGCGACGACCTCTTTCCACGACCTATTTTTGGCTATTTTGACTCGTCACGTCACACAGTTATCACACAGAAACGGAATGCGTGTGGTATAGCCACTTACTACTTTACGCGTTTTAACTAGTTGTCCTGTGAGGTGAGAACATAGACCCCGCGACCCTTTAAAACCATGCAATAACCGACACTTTCCCTTTTCCCCTGGCTAAATCGAATTTCAGGTGCTTGAATTTTCCAATAGGCCCTTCCTATGTAGACTTTTGAGCAAATTAGGGGTATAAGTTTTAGCGATTACTCGCGTTCCCTTGGTCCTAGGAGGTCGAATCTGGTGTCTACGGATTTGTCTCGTAAAGGCGAAGAGGACTGTGTAGTCTCATTGATATTGGTAGAAGTCAATTTTCGGAAAAAATATAAAAATATAAAGAAAAAATATTTCCCCTTTTTTCCCCTTTGCACTCCCCCTCTTTGGAAATATTTTTACACCATCTTGTGTAGAATACAGTCTTACGTGTGCTTCTCAAATTTGATTGAAATCCGTCGATAAATAACGCTACAGCAAACTTTCCCCCTTTTCTCCCCTATTTTCCCCCCAATCAAAAATTGCGCTCGACAAAAAATTTAAATAAATCAAGGAACATGTGTGCCGATTTTGGTCGAAATCGGTTGATAAATGCGACCTGTAGGCGATTACTGACAGACAGACAGACAGACAGACAGCCGGACAAAAGCATTTTTGGCCAATCTCGAAACTGAGTCGCTTCGCTCGCTCGGTCAACTATACATGCTCACGCACCCTCCTATCACGTCGCACCCACACATAGACACTTTAACGCATAGGTATGCAATGCTATTGACGCTTTTCACGAATGAAAAGCTTAGAAATATTTAAAGTCGTAGAACAAATGTTATTCGCCATGACGTAGAATACCCCCCCACTCCTTTCGGACCTAAAGGGACATTAGGTTACCCCCTGTATAGTCAAAGGTTTGACCGTTCGCAACTTGTCGCCATCGCGGCAAAGCCTCCGACTCCGGGCGTTCTCATCTCGGTTCTCATCTCGGGCCCCCACTTTACCTCAATATTATAATACATTTTTTTATTTGTTTTTATTTTGACACTAGCAGCTACCCGCGACTTCGTACGCGTCTACAGTTTCCGTGTACATTATATTATCTTTTTTTTTTTTGTTAACGGGGGGAAATCTGCATCCAGACACCTCGCCGCAATTGAGGGATGCGGCGAGGTAGTGTGAGGTTGACGGATTCGTCGACTCACTAAAAACACCCCGGTGGCCGGCCTCGATGCTTGACGAGGGACTCTCGGACCTCAAACGACCACGCCATAGCCCTCATCGCATATCGCCAAAAAAGCACGTCCCAGGAACATTATATTATCTGTGTATTATTATTATCTGTGCGTGTACCGAGAGATACCGTGTACCGTGTACTTTGAGAAACTTGATTGATTTTGTTGGAAAGTGTTATTACAAATACTTATAATCTGCTTTTGAACAAACAGACGGAAAGATTGGCACCAAGTGATGCAATAAATAATCCGGATTTAAAAACGATAGTACTAAACAAATTGATAGGTTAGGTTAGCTAATATTGATAGGTTAGCTAATATTGATAGGTTAGCTAATATTGATAGGTTAGCTAATATTGATAGGTTAGCTAATATTGATAGGTTAGGTTAGGTTTTTTTTTTTTTTTTTTTTTTTTTTTATATACCCCTGGCAAGTATGTGTCAAGGTTTTTTCTACTTTTATTTTATTTTTATCTTTTTACTTTAATTTCTCTCTCTAATACAGTATTTCTTATTCTAGGTACATTCTTTTTATATCTTATTACTGTTTTATAGTTAAGCTAGTTCTATTTTCACATGTTTTATCGACTTTTTTCTATTTATGCTGGTTTTATATATATGTATCAATATATATATTCAACAAGACTTATCTAACGATTTTTATTTCTTACTATTACCTTATTTGCTACTTTTACACAATACGAAATGAACTTATCTCTACTATTCTTATTTGTTATTAACTCGTTTACATTTTCTTCTTTTATATTAATGTCCAGTTCTAATTCGCTTTCAAATCTTTCTCTTCCAAAGGCAGGGCATTCAAACAGGATGTGTGGTATGGTCTCTTTTTTGTCGGGTTCACAGATGCACGCTGGGCTTTCCTTGCATTTGAATCGGTTCAGATACTCGGAAAACCCACCGTGCCCTGTCATGACCTGCGTCAGTATTCCGGTCGGGGTTATCCTCCTGACGGTCTTATAGGCCTTGGTGGCATCCGGGAAGAAGATTTTTGTCACTGCTGCAGTTTCTCCGGTCGAGTACCTCTGGTTCCATTTGTGCAATGTCTCTGTCCGGATTTTGCGCTTTATAGCAGATATCGGGCATTGTTCGTAGTGAGGTCTGGTTTTTATCTTCTGGGCCGCGTCTTTCGCCAGTTGGTCGGCTCTCTCATTGCCTTCCATCCCCGCGTGTGCCTTGATCCAGTACAAGGAAATTTCCTTGTTCTGGTCTTTGCTGGCTTTCAAATTCTTACGAATCTCTACCGCTAGGGGGTGGATGGAACTCCAGTTGATGATGGCCTCGAGTGATGACCTAGAGTCACTATATATGCCGAAGGTTGATTCCGGGCTCTTAAATATCTCGCGCGTGGCCTCAAGGATTGCTAACAGTTCTGCCTGGTAGACCGTGCAATCAGACGACAACTTGAGTTTTCGGGATTTGGTTTCAGCTTCGCCAGTCCATAAGGACAGCGCTGCTCCAACCTTCCCCTCAATTCTGCTGCCGTCTGTGAAGATCCGTACAGCTTGATTGCTGTTGGTGTTGAGTTGTTCTTGGTCTACCAGGCATGTGAATGCTAGGGCTATGTGTTCAGCCGGATGCGGAGTTTTTGCGAATGGCACCATCCGTTCCACCTCCCTGTCCCCCAGTTCTGGCTGGGGTACCCCCTTTCTTGCCTTATACAGGGCGGCTGCCTCGTGTATTCGGAGGTCAAGGGAGAGCACTCCAGCCAGAACTAGCGCCGAGTTTAGCGAAACAGTTCGGTAAGCTCTGCAGAGTTTCTGGGCGAAGCCTCTCAGTACGACGTTCAGCTGTTTTTGAACGCACAGCTTGTTCGCTGCTGGTGCCCAAACGCTGGCCGCATATAGTATCACTGGTTCAACCACAGCAGTGTATATCGTGCGAATGATTTCGGGATGGAGGCCCCAGCTGATTCTGGCGGGGTTAGGTTAGGTTAGGTTAGGTTAGGTTAGGTTAGGTTAGGTTAGGTTTTCCAAGGGAGGGCATGTTGCGCTGGCGCAGGAAAGCGCGCAGGCGCCTTCTTCTGCGCTGGATGCGCGCGCTGGAGGAACCTTCTGCCGGCCATGACACGATTGATGCGGTGCGGCCGGTTCTTGAGCGGTGGGTGACGAGGAGGCATGGGGTCCTCTCTTTCCACCTTACGCAGATCCTTTCGGGGCACGGTTGCTTCGGGAGGTATCTGTGGCGGGTGGCAGGGGCGGAGCCCACGCCCGAGTGTCACCATTGCGGTAGTGCCGAAGATACGGCTCGCCACACGCTGGCGGAGTGCTCGGCTTGGGCGATGGAGAGAGCGGAGCTAGTCGCAGTGGTCGGGGCGGACCTTTCGCTGCCGAGCATTGTGCGCTCCATTGTCCACAGAGAGAGTGCGTGGAACGCGCTTGCCGAGTTTGCGGATGTGGTGATGACCGCCAAGGAAGACGCCGAGAGATTGCGAGAGCGCGATCCTCAGGCGCGCCTCGGCAGGCGAACGCGCAGGCGGCCCGGGACGGGTGTCGACCGCCAGTCGGCGGAGAACCGTCGAGTTCCGTAGGCTTTACTCATATGAGAGGGATGGATAAATGAGGTGTGCGAATTACACGCCTTGCATGACTGATTGTGTGTTTGGGCCATGTAGCCATAAGGGGAGAGTGAGAATAAAAGAGGATTGGAGTGGGGCGGTGCGATGCGCCTACCGTGCGAGCATATTCGTGCGTTTTATTAGTGATTTATTTAAAAAAAAAAAAAAAAAAAAAAAAAAAAAAAAAAAAAAAAAAAAAACACAGCGCCGCCGCCCAATTTAATGCATTTTGCATTGCCGAGGGATATAGTCTGAATGAGGGGTGGCGCATGCGTGATGCGGGAGGAGAGCGCCACTCAGTCTGACAGGGATTAATTAACGATGAATGTGGGCCGTGATGCCATAAGGTGTATGTATTCTTCGGGCGTGAGGTCCCTAGGGGAGGACCCCGCTCGAAGAGATTCCTCTTCAAGGGCTCCGTTATAGTGTCACATGTTCCTGACAGGCGACGGAAGTGGGCCGTGGGGCCGAGGGCTATGAAGCCATATGGGGGATGTATGAGTATACAAGGAGATCAGAGTGGAGGAATGGGACGGGGTGATGCGCGTAACACTTGCATGCTTATGCGAGTGCAGCAGCCCCGTCTAATGCTGGCGCAACAATGTTGCTTATGCCACGTGGAGGAGATCAGAGTGAATGAGGGAAGGCGCATGTGAAATGCTGCCGTTCAGTATGAGAGGTATTCGCCAGTCGAGTCTCGGATGGTGTAGTTCCCGTGGCTCGGCGTGAATGGCGCGAGAGGAACATCGGTGAGGTTTTAGTTAGGGTATTCTGCTACGGCGGTGAGTCCCACATAATTCCGGTCTTCCCCAGACTGGTCTACTCGAAAACGAGTTTCCTCACCGTGAACAAAAAAAAAAAAAAAAAAAAAAAAAAAGGTTAGGTTAGGTTAGGTTAGGTTAGGTTAGGTTAGGGTTTTTTTTTTTTTTTTTTTTTTTTTTTTTTTTTCCAGATTACCGTTTCTAAACGGTACCACAGTGTCCCTCAGTAAGAATGCCGAGTAGTTGGTATTACAATTTTGATGATTTACATTTTATGTTTCAAAAAAAAAAGACTTTTACTATTATCACAAATTTATAAATCTTTGCCAAATTACGCAAATTTAAAACTGTTATGATTATTTTACTTTATCTGTATTTAGACTAATTTTAGCTTTGAATACTTAAGTACAAGCATCTTAACAATTTAAGTATTTTTAAATTTTTGTTTACCTAGGTTTTAATTTGTACAAGTATTTACTTATTCCTACACAGACACAATACATGTGCATAATTAATAATATTTTACACCTGGAATCCAATACTAATTTTAATTGTTTAACTTAAATGATAGGGTACTTAATTTTACTTATTTGTTTTTGTGGTTTTTGCATATTATTTTTAACTAAAAATTATTAATTCTATTTTACTGTTTTTACATGTACTATTTATGAAGTTTTTGCTGGTTGTATTATATATACATCAATATATAAATGCCAACAAGGCTTATCTAACTTATATTTTAATTTTATACGTATTTTAATGTTTTTTACTATTTTACAGTTGAAGGCCAAAGTTTTTTGTTTTATGCCCGAGACTTTTCTCACCGAGTGCTTGTTATTGTTTCGCTTTTCAGGGGTAAGCGGCCGACCATGGTCAACATGGCCAAGACAGTTTACTTGGACAGCTACTTTTGTGGCTCTTCGGTGGCGGCGCCTTTTTGCGCTTATAGCTTTGCCAGGGGCCACTTTAGCAGTGGTAGGCTATGGTGGCCCTAGCCAGTGCGTCCCACTTCCTCCTGATTGCACACTCAGGACTGAAGGCGCTATGATCTGCCTTATCAGCCTTGGCGTGCAGGCAGTTGCAGCAGGAAGGAGTCGCACCGGCGAGCCAGTCGGCACACTCCGTCCTCATGTGGGGCCCCCCGCAGTGGCTGCATTTGACGATGGTCTCCGTGCAGAACCGTCGCCCATGGCCATAGCCGAGACACAGCGAGCATTGCACAAGTGGTGACTGGTCAGCCACTTTTACTCGCTGGAGGTCTATGACGACGGTTTCTGCATGGACCAGACGCTGCCATACTGCAGGGGACACCCTCATGATAACGTGCTGTGTCTGATTATTTCTGGTGTTTTTCTTATACACAATGTCTATTTTGTTTACTGATTGGTCTAAATCTTTTAATAATTTACAATTTTGTTTCCAGATGGAATTTATTATATCCTGGTCTGTGTTAAAGGTGAACACATTTTTGAGGATCACCAATGGGTTCTTATTTTTAACCTCTTCTACGGTCAGGTACTCTTCCGCACTCTTTAGTCTTTCCTTTACTTGCTGTCTTTCCTCCTCTGTTTTACATCCCACAATCACTTTTCTATCCTTTGCCTTCCGGATCTTTTCTATGGCTATTCCTCCTTCCTTTGCTTCGTATCTCTTATCTTTTTCATGACTTCATCACCTTTATCTTGGTCATCCTTCGACGTAACTACGACTGAGTAAAGCGCGGTGTGCTCAGGGAACTGCCTCCCAGGATGCGCCGCTGCTACACTCGCGTACGTCTGCTTTTCCATTCTTTCCTGCTGTGATTCTATCTTCTCCTGTAACTTTTCCATCTTAATACTATTCTCACGTATGAGCTTTGCATGCTCTTCCAGTTTCTCTATAAGGTCTTTTTCTTCCTTTCCCTTCTCCGTCTTTTCCTCTTTCTCTGGCTCTTTTTGTTTCTCCGGTTTGGTCATCTTCTTTTCTCCTGATTCTTTTTCATTTTCCGATTCCTTAACTAACTGATACAATCTCTCAATTGCATGTAGTACCTCAGTTTTAATCTCTGTCTTGATATTTCTAGAGTTCCCCATATTCACCTTTGCTTTCGTAAGACAAGCCTTTGCCTCGGCCAGTCGACTGGTGTATTTGGGCTGTGCCGGTGGACTTCTCACAGCCTCCATCGGTACCTTCACACCCACTTTACTTCCTTGCGAAGGTACTTTTTTCGGCTTTGGGAGTTCCACCGGCGCAGATTTCTTCGGAGTGGTTGGAGTGAGTGAGTCTGTTTTGCCAGACTCCCACTCTCCGATACTTCTCCGGACGCTTGACGTTGACGGCCTGTCACTTTCCTGCACAGCTGGTGGTGTAGTTGAGGTTCTTCTGGGGGGCTCGTTAGAAGTCTGTCTGCTTTTGGCAGGAGTGCGGAAGCCGAACATATTGTAAAGAGGTTAGAGGGACACGTGTAAAGATAATCTAAGGTAAATTTGTAAAAGTAGTATAGAGAAAATTATTTTTGTCAATTTGTATATAATATTTTTATTATCTATCTTATAGCTAACTAATACTAACAAAAACTGGGTTCTTGACAGAAACCAATTGTAAATCTGTTTTCTTAGGGACGTAATCACCCCTATAGAGGTGAGATATGTCAATTTTTTGCAATTTATGAAAATTTCTAAAGTCAAATCTAAAGAGACTATACTTAGATGTTTATTTTTCAGTTAGGCAAAAGGCCTATATTTACACAATGCGAAATCCGAAAACCGTATTCAGATATGTGCTTTGGGTTAGGTTAGGTTAGGTTAGGTTTTTTTTTTTTTTTTTTTTTTTTTCTCGTCCCTCTTACGTAATTAGAGTTGTTTTTGTGCTTTCTACTTTTTCTCTGCTAATAAAAATTGTTTACTTAAGTTTTCTAAAATGGTGGTGTCTTATTTTTATGCTTGAACTTTTTATCTTTATGTTCATTTTATATCTTTATTTCTCTTATCCTATTTACATATTTAAGTGTACTTTATCTATATTTACTTTTTCTAACTATTTTAACTTTTATGCATATTATATATATTTTATAATATATATAAATCATAACTTATCTATCTGTTTTATTTCTATTTATCACCTTATTTGCTAATTTTATACAGTATTTTATGTATTCAGGTCTTGTATTTTTGTCTTTTATCAGTTTGCTTGAGTTTTCGGCATTTATATCACTGTCTATTTTATATTCGGTGTCATATCTTTCACGACCAAATATGGGGCACTCAAAGAGGACGTGCTCTACTGTCTCTGCCTTTTCCGGATCACAGACGCACGCCGGGTTAGGTTAGGTTAGGTTAGGTTTTTTTTTTTTTTTTTTTTATTTCTTGTTCCCCTGGCAAGTATGTGTCAAGGTTTTTTCTACTTTTATTTTATTTTTATCTTTTTACTTTAATTTCTCTCTCTAATACAGTATTTCTTATTCTAGGTACATTCTTTTTATATCTTATTACTGTTTTATAGTTAAGCTAGTTCTATTTTCACATGTTTTATCGACTTTTTTCTATTTATGCTGGTTTTATATATATGTATCAATATATATATTCAACAAGACTTATCTAACGATTTTTATTTCTTACTATTACCTTATTTGCTACTTTTACACAATACGAAATGAACTTATCTCTACTATTCTTATTTGTTATTAACTCGTTTACATTTTCTTCTTTTATATTAATGTCCAGTTCTAATTCGCTTTCAAATCTTTCTCTTCCAAAGGCAGGGCATTCAAACAGGATGTGTGGTATGGTCTCTTTTTTGTCGGGTTCACAGATGCACGCTGGGCTTTCCTTGCATTTGAATCGGTTCAGATACTCGGAAAACCCACCGTGCCCTGTCATGACCTGCGTCAGTATTCCGGTCGGGGTTATCCTCCTGACGGTCTTATAGGCCTTGGTGGCATCCGGGAAGAAGATTTTTGTCACTGCTGCAGTTTCTCCGGTCGAGTACCTCTGGTTCCATTTGTGCAATGTCTCTGTCCGGATTTTGCGCTTTATAGCAGATATCGGGCATTGTTCGTAGTGAGGTCTGGTTTTTATCTTCTGGGCCGCGTCTTTCGCCAGTTGGTCGGCTCTCTCATTGCCTTCCATCCCCGCGTGTGCCTTGATCCAGTACAAGGAAATTTCCTTGTTCTGGTCTTTGCTGGCTTTCAAATTCTTACGAATCTCTACCGCTAGGGGGTGGATGGAACTCCAGTTGATGATGGCCTCGAGTGATGACCTAGAGTCACTATATATGCCGAAGGTTGATTCCGGGCTCTTAAATATCTCGCGCGTGGCCTCGAGGATTGCTAACAGTTCTGCCTGGTAGACCGTGCAATCAGACGACAACTTGAGTTTTCGGGATTTGGTTTCAGCTTCGCCAGTCCATAAGGACAGCGCTGCTCCAACCTTCCCCTCAATTTTGCTGCCGTCTGTGAAGATCCGTACAGGTTAGGTTAGGTTAGGTTAGGTTGGTGGTTGATTGGCATCGAAAACACGCGGTCGTGTTTTTTCGCGATAAATTGTTTTTGTGCCGAAATCGTGCGGATTGTTCTTGAAATTGTTCAAGAGGCCCTTTTCAGGGCCCGGGGCGTGTCTGGGAGTAAAATCCCAGGCTTTTCGCTGTGTTTGTAGTGATTTTGTTTTCGAGTTTGAAACATAACCTGAAAATTGCAAAATCGCTACGTGTTGTTTTTGTGGGTGTTTTGTGCAGTGCGGTGTCTGTGACGGTTTTTCGCCGTGATGGATGCAGCACAGGCGAGGTCTGAGTCGGCTGCGGTGGTGGCTAGCGCGCGCGCCGACCAGACTGGCGCCGCTGTGGCGGGGGTCTCCAAAGCGAGACCTAAGTGTGGGGCGACGCCCGCTGTTGTTGCGGTCCCCACGCGGGCTACGGTGGCGCCTAAAGTGATGGCAAAGAGTGTGACGGTGCCTGCGACGCGAACAAACGCGGCGGGCGCTGTGCGTGGGAGTGTGCGCCCGAAGGCGGCGTCCGCGGCGCAGGCCGGCGCTTCGCCCGTAGGGGGCGCGAGTGCACGACCGGTGCCCACGGTGCGCGTTGGTGCGGCGGCGACGGCTGGAGTCGCCGCGACGAGGGCGGCGCCCGCAGTGGCGCGAAGCCTTGTGCCGGTTGCTGTCGCGGCGACAACCGGTAAGTTGTGGCAGAAGCCGGTGCCAAAGCGGCACCACGAGTCGGACGACGACTCCGACGGATCGTGGGACTCCGACTTGGACGTCGAGACTCCGCACGCCGACAAGGTGGCGCGCGTCATGACTCGTGCGTCCAGCGCTGCGCGCGGTAAGATGCGCATGACGGCGGGCGAGGTGAAGGAGGCGAGGCGCTCGGAGTTTATGCTCCGCGCTGAGCGCGATTTGGCCGACCTGACGGTCGAGTATCATCGTGCGACGGCGCCGAAAGCATCTGCGTCGCGGGTGCCGGCTACAACGGCGGAACTGGTCGGTAAGGCGACCAAAGCGATTACTTACATCGCGGAGGTGGGACGCAAGTCCAAAAATATAAAAGGTGAGCTTCTCGGTGGCTTGAAGCTTGCGACTGCGTCCATCTCGGATGCAGTTGCAGAGCTTAGCAGCCGGACGATTGCTGAGGAGTCCCGCCTTGTAGCGGAGGAGAACGGCCGGCTCCGTGCCGAGCTGGCGGCAGTGCGGCGCGACATGCAGCTCCTGGAGGAGGAGATGAAGGCGTTGCGCCGCACTGCGCCCGTCGCCGACGCGGCGCCTGCAGACGAGGAGGGACGCAGCCGGTCGATCATGGAGCAGGTGGGCACCATGGTCAATGCCCGACTCGAGTCCTTCGAAGGTAGGCTTTTGCCGGAGCCGCGCCTGCGGCCGCCGCTCGCCGCCGCCAGGTGCGTGTCGTATGCGGCCGCGGTCGGACGTCCTGCGCCGGCTCGAGCGGCGCCGCCGCGAGCTGCGCCTCCGGCCCGGCCCACGGCGCGATCGGTTGTGCGGACCGTTGCGGGTGCCGCGGCGCGCGCGGTGCCTCCCGCCCGCGTTGCCGCGCCGGTTGTGCCGAGAGTTGCGGCCCCCGCCAGAGTAGCGGCCCCAGTGCGTACCGTGCTGTCGGCCGGAGCTACTGCGCGGGCTGCACCCGCTGCTCCGCCACGTGCGGCGCCGCCTACGGCGGCGCCTCGTGTGTCCGTGGCGCCTGCGGCGGTAGAGACGGTTGTCGTGGAGGACATGGAGGAAGAAGTGTTTGTGGAGGACAATGCTCAGCCCTCCCCTGCACCCGAGCCCCGACCTGCCGCGACTGCGGCGCAAGCCGAGGCCGAGACGGCCCCCGCTCGACGCCGTCGGCGAGGAGGTAGGAGGAGGAAGACGATGGCGGGGCGCCGTGTACCCGATGCGGAGCACGCGGGCACCGCTTCGTCTGCTGCGCCCGGAGGGCCGCGCGGGCCCGCCAGAGTGCCGCCGCCACCGTTGGCGCTAACGCCCGGCCAGCTGGCCGCGCGCAAGCTGCGTCCGGCGCGCTCGGCCGCCGTGGTGCTCACTCTGCAGCCCGCTGCGATAGAGGAGGGCCTAACGTACGCACGCGTTATTGCTGAGGCGCGGTCTAAGATAGACCTCGCTTCCTTAGACATTGAGCGCGTGCAGTTTAGGGTTTCGGCTACGGGGGCGCGCAAACTGGAGGTGGCGGGCGGCGGTGCTGCGGTCGGTGCGAAAGTGGACGCGCTAGCCCGCCGGCTTACGGAGGAGCTCAACGCGACACAGGTGCGCGTGTCGAGGCCGGTGAAGTCCGCAGAGCTGCGGCTCTCTGGGTTCGATGAGTCGGTTACCGCGCCTGAGATCGCTGCGGCGGTGGCGCGAGTAGGCGCATGCGAAGTGACCGCCGTCACTTGCGGTGAGGTGCGACACGGTAGGTTTGGCTCGAGTGCGGCCTGGGTTCGATGCCCGGTGCCCGCCGCTCGAGCGATCCTTATGGCTGGTCGCCTTACGGTCGGATGGGGGGGGTCTGCGCGGGTGGAGTTGCTCGAGACGCGGCTGCTCCGGTGCTTCAAGTGCCTGGAGCCGGGCCATACGCGCGCGCTCTGCCCGTCGGAGGAGGACCGCAGCGACCAGTGCTATCGCTGCGGTGAGCCCGGCCACAAGGCCGGCGCCTGCCACGCCAAGCCGCGCTGCACCTTGTGCGCGGCGGCGGGCAGGCCTGCGGAGCATCGGTGCGGCACCAAGGCGTGTGCGGCGCCGAAGAAACGAGGAGTAGCAGTGGTTAGCGGCGGCCCTAGCGCCTCGTCGCAGCCCGAGCGCCCGACGCCCCCCGGTGCAGGGGCGGGGACAGCGGCGGCCGGCATGGACACGGCGTCTTAGATGGCCGTCAGCAGATTTATGCAGGCCAATCTTAACCACTGCGCTCGAGCCCAGGACCTGCTGGTTCAGAGCCTAGCGCAGTGGCAGATACAGGTGGCGATTGTCGCGGAGCCCTACCGGGTGCCGTCACGAGGAGGCTGGGTCGGTGATGATGATGGCTCCGTTGCCATCGTCACTCGGACGGCTGCCGGAGCGCCGCCGCTGGAACGGGTGTCACGGGGGCGCGGGTGGGTAGCCGGGGAGGTGGACGAGACTTTAATAGTCGCTGTCTACTTTTCCCCGAACGCCTCACTCTCTCGCTTCGAACGATACCTACGTGAGTTGGAGACACTGGTCGCTAGTCGCCGCTCCCGCCACGTGCTTGTCGCGGGAGACCTCAACGCCAAGTCGGCGATGTGGGGCTCCTCTGTGACGAATGCGCGAGGAAGGGAGCTGGAAGACTGGGCTGTCGCAGGCGGGTTCACGGTGATGAACGTCGGGGGAGTCGACACGTGTGTGCGGCGAGCTGGCGGCTCGATTGTTGATGTCACGTTTGCGACGTCTGCCCTAGCGCGCCGCATCTCTGCGTGGGAGGTCTTGGAGGAAGTGGAGACGCTGTCGGATCACAGGTACGTACGATTCGATGTATCTGCTCTCTCCACTATCCCGGTTGACCCGTGGCGTCCCCTGCCGGGTGACCCGCCTCGCTGGGCTCTGAGGAAGCTGGACCGCGAGCTCCTGCTTGAGGCTGCAGAGGTAGAGGCCTGGAACTCGAGGCCCACTGCTGCAGCTGCAGAGGTGAACGTGGAGGAGGAGGCCGAGTGGCTTCGCCTGGCGCTTTCACGCGCGTGCGATGCAGCCATGCCTCGGCTTAGGTGCCAAGCTCCCTGGCGCCATTTGTATTGGTGGTCGGCGGAGATTGCGGCGCTGCGTGCCGATGCTGTTCGCGCGAGGCGCGCGTACACACGCAGCCGCCGCCGCAGTCGTCGTGATCTGGAGGAGGAGGACCGTCTATACGCGGTGTACAGGGTGTGCGTAGAGGCCTTGTCCTCTGCCATAGGTGCGGCCAAGGATGCGAGCTACGAGGAGTTCCTCAGCTCACTCGACGCAGACCCGTGGGGACGACCGTACCGGATGGTGCGGGACAAGCTCCGGCCGTGGGCGCCGCCGCTCACTCGGAGCTTGCAGCCGGAGCTGGTGGACCGGGTGGTCTCCGCTCTGTTCCCACCCGCGGGTGACTTGGTCCCCCCGCCGATGGCGAGACCGCTTGGCATGGGAGCTGTCGAGGAGGATGACGACGGTGAGGTACCGGAGGTGACAGAGGTGGAACTAGGAGTGGCGCTTCTTCGACTACGTGGTCGCAGAAAGGCTCCAGGTTTGGATGGAGTTCCGGGGCGTGCGGTGGTCATCGCCCTCGACCCTCTCGAGGAGAGATTCAGGGCGCTGCTCACTGCGTGTCTTGTACAGGGCCATTTTCCTCGTCAGTGGAAGGCGGGGAAGCTGGTACTGCTAAAGAAGGACGGCCGACCGGAGGACTCTCCATCCGCCTATCGTCCGCTGGTGCTGCTGGATGAGGCGGGCAAGCTCTTCGAGCGCGTCTTGGTCGCCCGCCTCGTGCGGCACATGGAGGATGTAGGACCGAACCTCTCCGATGCCCAGTACGGGTTCCGGCGTGCCCACTCTACCATCGACGCGATCCGTAAGGTGAAGGTCATGGCGGAGGAGGCGATCGCGGGACGGGAGGTGTTGTTGGCTGTTTCGCTTGACATATCAAACGCCTTCAACTCCCTTCCATGGACCTGTGTTGAGGAGGCACTCAGGTATCACGGCTTCCCGGGTTACTTGCGCCGGATTATTGGCGCCTATCTCTCTGAGAGAGAGGTCCGGTACCCGGCGCGTCTAGCCTGGGAAGTAAAACCTATGACGCGCGGTGTTCCACAGGGCTCGGCCTTAGGACCTACCCTGTGGAACATCGGGTACGATTGGGTTTTGCGGGGCGCGCTGCCGGAAGGCGTGAGCGTGACGTGCTACGCGGATGACACGCTGGTCACTGCCCGAGGCGCTAGCTTCGACGATGCGGCTGCGCGTGCGACGGAGGGCGTGCAGTGTGTGCTGGAGCGCATACGGCGACTGGGATTGGAGGTGGCGCTGCCGAAATGCGAGGCGCTGTGCTTCCATGGTCCGCGACGGGCGCCGATGGCGGGTGCTCGTGTGATGGTGGGTGGGGTGTGGATCGATGTCGGGCTAGCCATGCGCTACCTCGGCATTGTTCTGGATCCTCGCCTAACGTTCTGTGAGCATTTCCGTCGGCTGGTGCCGCGGCTCATGACAGCATGCGGTGCCTTGAGCAGATTGCTACCGAACGTCGGAGGGCCCAACGCACCTTGTCGAAGGCTGTATGTGCAGGTGGTGCGGTCGATGGCCCTGTATGGGGCGCCCGTGTGGGAGGACGCGCTTGGACGAGCGAATAAGGCTCTCCTGCGTCGTCCACAGAGGGTGATGTGCCTCAGGGTGGTGCATGGCTACCGCACCATCTCCTTCGAGGCGGCGTGTGTGTTGGCGGCCTGCCTTCCCTGGGAGTTGGATGCCCGTGTGCTCACTGCGGTCTACGACCGAATCGTTGAGCATCGGTCCACGGGCGAGCCGCTTCCAAGGGAGGGTATGTTGCGCTGGCGCAGGAAAGCGCGCAGGCGCCTTCTTCTGCGCTGGATGCGCGCGCTGGAGGAACCTTCTGCCGGCCATGACACGATTGATGCGGTGCGGCCGGTTCTCGAGCGGTGGGTGACGAGGAGGCATGGGATCCTCTCTTTCCACCTTACGCAGATCCTTTCGGGGCACGGTTGCTTCGGGAGGTATCTGTGGCGGGTGGCAGGGGCGGAGCCCACGCCCGAGTGTCACCATTGCGGTAGTGCCGAAGATACGGCTCGCCACACGCTGGCGGAGTGCTCGGCTTGGGCGATGGAGAGAGCGGAGCTAGTCGCAGTGGTCGGGGCGGACCTTTCGCTGCCGAGCATTGTGCGCTCCATTGTCCACAGAGAGAGTGCGTGGAACGCGCTTGCCGAGTTTGCGGATGTGGTGATGACCGCCAAGGAAGACGCCGAGAGATTGCGAGAGCGCGATCCTCAGGCGCGCCTCGGCAGGCGAACGCGCAGGCGGCCCGGGACGGGTGTCGACCGCCAGTCGGCGGAGAACCGTCGAGTTCCGTAGGCTTTACTCATATGAGAGGGATGGATAAATGAGGTGTGCGAATTACACGCCTTGCATGACTGATTGTGTGTTTGGGCCATGTAGCCATAAGGGGAGAGTGAGAATAAAAGAGGATTGGAGTGGGGCGGTGCGATGCGCATACTGTGCGAACATATTCGTGCGTTTTATTAGTGTTTTAATTAAAAAAAAAAAAAAAAAAACACAGCGCCGCCGCCCAATTTAATGCATTTTGCATTGCCGAGGGATATAGTCTGAATGAGGGGTGGCGCATGCGTGATGCGGGAGGAGAGCGCCACTCAGTCTGACAGGGATTAATTAACGATGAATGTGGGCCGTGATGCCATAAGGTGTATGTATTCTTCGGGCGTGAGGTCCCTAGGGGAGGACCCCGCTCGAAGAGATTCCTCTTCAAGGGCTCCGTTATAGTGTCACATGTTCCTGACAGGCGACGGAAGTGGGCCGTGGGGCCGAGGGCTATGAAGCCATATGGGGGATGTATGAGTATACAAGGAGATCAGAGTGGAGGAATGGGACGGGGTGATGCGCGTAACACTTGCATGCTTATGCGAGTGCAGCAGCCCCGTCTAATGCTGGCGCAACAATGTTGCTTATGCCACGTGGAGGAGATCAGAGTGAATGAGGGAAGGCGCATGTGAAATGCTGCCGTTCAGTATGAGAGGTATTCGCCAGTCGAGTCTCGGATGGTGTAGTTCCCGTGGCTCGGCGTGAATGGCGCGAGAGGAACATCGGTGAGGTTTTAGTTAGGGTATTCTGCTACGGCGGTGAGTCCCACATAATTCCGGTCTTCCCCAGACTGGTCTACTCGAAAACGAGTTTCCTCACCGTGAACAAAAAAAAAAAAAAAAAAAAAAAAAAAAAAAAAAAAAAAAAAAAGGTTAGGTTAGGTTAGGTTAGGTTAGGTTAGGTTAGGTTAGGTTAGGTTAGGTTAGGTTCCACGGACCTGCTGGGGTGTCCCAGTGGGCGGAGAGGTGTTACTCCGACGTGGCGCGTCCCCGGGTTGCGGATAGGGGGTTTCCGGTGTGCCATAAATTCCCTAATGGGGTTTATAGGTAACGCTGGCGCGGACAAAACACTGGGGGGGAAATGGGTTTCGGCTCCTCCACGCTGTTCTCCGTTTGGCGAAAACAACAGTGGATGGAGCCAGGCGCGCACATTCCAATGATCTTCAAGGCTATACCGCAGGGCTACCCATACGGAAAGGCTTGGAGGGAGGGATTAGTGCTGCGCATTTTGGCGGGGCCCAGGATGGGCCTGTCTGGCGAGACGGGTGCGCCCTTTTCAGGGCGCACGGATGATGTGAGCGTTCACAGCCCAATGACCCCAAAGGCTATGCCGCAGGGTTACCCATACGGATCGGCTTTGGGAGAGGTCAAACGCATCTTGGCGGGGCCTAGTGTAGGTCTGTCAAGTAAGAGGGGTCCGCCCTTTTCAGGGCGCGACAGAGTGGAGGATTTGGCGGGCTAAGTGGTACGGACTGTATCGCTCAGTTGCGCCGGGGAGTTTACGCCGACTCTCTAACCGGGTTCACATTGCTAACTTCAACGACCTCCGTATTGGCGATAAGGGGGTATGTTGTGGCTTTGTGAATCCGACGAGGGCTTGCCTTAATTGGCCGGTCTGAGAAGGACAATCTCGATACAAAACCCGTGAGAAAACACGTAAAAACCTGTGGATACCGGGGGACCTCCGCAGTATTTACCCTTCCCCGGACAAAGGGCTCTGGCCGGGGTGACGATTTTTCCCTTATTACTCGTGGGATTCATTATGGAAATTTCAATTAAAAACAACAAAAAAGGAGGAGGAGAGGGCTCTAGAGGCCAAACTGAGAGGGAGTGCGCATCAGTGCGTGATAACGCCGAGAAGGCGATAGAGGTTTTGCGAAAACCTACAAGAGAGGTAGAAAGACGTGTGACAGAAGAATATGGTTCCTGTGACGGTCAGTCGGTGGTGAGTCTGGAGTCAGATGTTGACTCATCAAGACTTAGTGAGTGTAGTGTGCAGATTGAACCTATGTCTGACAAACTTTGGAAGAAAAGAGGTGTTCGCGTAAAGCGACGACGGCATATGGACTCGGGATCAGAGTCAGTTTCTAGTGATACGGAAACGCCGGCTTTACCTAGTGGAGCTATAGCCAAAAGAGGAAGGGGTCGCCCACCAACAACGGGGAAATATGTTGGCTTAAGCAAAGCTCAAGCAGAACTTAATGCCCTTAGGCTAGAAGCGGCAAGAGAAGAGGCTCGGCAGACCGCCGAAAAAGAGGTTTCTGCGAAACTGGCTTACCTCAAAACCACACGCAAAGTGGCTTTGCCAGTACCCGTAGAGGATAGCAGCCTTGCATCCGACATGGTTAAGCAGGTCGTTGACGCAGCTGATGTCATCTTAACGGTCGCCACAAAATCTGGCAACCTTAAAGGGACTTTTACTAAAGCCCTTAAAGACTCAGCAGCATCAATCAAGGCGGCGGTAGAAGCGCTTGCTGCTACCACAGCCTCAGAAGAAACAGCCAAATTACAGGCTGACAACGCTAGCTTGCGAGCTGAAGTTGTAGAGCTACGCAAAGAGCTAGCAGAGCTGAGAGGTATGCTTGTGCGGGATCCAGAGGAACTGCCAACCGTGAGTTCGAACCACGCCAATGCAGGGGCCAGTCAGCCAAATCCTCGGGGTGACAGCAATTTCGAGGAAATGGCACGAGCAATCATGTTGCAAGTGGGCGGCATGTTGGATGCAAGATTTGAGGGTGTGGAAGGAAGGTTGCTTCCGGAAAAGCGGATCCGCCCTCCTTTAGCTTCAGACCAGCGTCGAGAGGCGGCTGCGGCTCAAGCCGATAAAGAAAGAGAAGATGAGCAACAGGCTTCTCGACCCCAACCGGGGCCCAAGACGAAAAAGAAGAAAGGTAAGGGTAAGGGTAGCACAACAAAAGCAGCAGAAACCCAAAGCCCACAAGAAAAGCAGCCTCATGAGGTACCTAAACCCACTGAGGACGCGAATGAGGGGTGGTCCACTGTAACCAAGCGTGGCAAAAAAGCCAAGAAGACGGTGCCTGAAACCCAAGCTACAAAGCCTAAGCAACCTCAGGCTAAGGCCAACGTTGTGCGGCCCGCCGCAGCAAAACTGCGCCCTCCTAGGACCGCAGCGGTAGTCATTACCCTGCAGCCGGAGGCCGCGGAAAAGGGGACTACTTATGAAGATGTGATAAAGGAGGCTAAGGCAAAAGTAGATCTTGCAAGCTGCGGGATAACCAGCGTACGATTCCGCAAAGCAGCTACTGGAGCTCGCATCCTAGAGGTCGCAACAGGCGAGACCAGTGCGGAAAACGCGGATACGTTTGCCCAAAAGCTCAGAGAGGTTCTGAGTGATCCTCACTGCGACTCACTGATCCTCACTGACTGCGAGAGTCTCGAGACCGATTAAATGCGCGGAATTCCGGATTTTGGGTTTGGACGACTCACTGTCCAAAGAGGATGTAGCCGCTGCAATAGCGGAGCGTGGAGGGTGTTCGAAGGAGACAGTGAAAGTTGGGGAAATAAAATATACGTACCAAGGCACCGGCGTTGCTTTGGTAAGCTGTCCAGTGGCCACTGCCAAAAAATTAGCAGGTGAAGGCCGCGTCCTGGTTGGTTGGGTTGCAGCCAAAGTTGAACTGGTTCAGTCCAGGCCATTACGATGCTATCGGTGTCATCAAAGTGGGCACGTGCGCGCTCAGTGCACAACAGAGGTGGACCGTAGTGCAGAGTGCTACAGATGTGGAAGACCTGGCCATAAGTCGTCGGAATGCACAGCACCGCCAAAGTGTCCACTTTGCGCGGCGGCCAATAGGCCAGCGAAACATCGGCTAGGTAGCAAGGCGTGCGCCCCTCCTAAACCAAGGAAGAATGGGGCTGCTCAAAATGCAGCGACGGCAGCTTCTAGCTGTCCCCCGTCACAAACGGGAGGTGAGAGGGCGCAGATGGAAACCTCATAGTTATGGCCCTACGTTTCCTGCAGGCGAATCTCAACCACTCCGCCAGAGCTCAGGATCTCATGATTCAGAGCATGGCGGAGTGGTTGATTGACATTGCGGTGATAGCCGAGCCCTACTTTATTCCCCCTAGAGATAACTGGGCTGGGGATATGGATGGGCTGGTTACAGTAGTAGTGCGGGGAGCTACCTTTGAGAAGGTCACTAAAGGTCGAGGATGTTTAGCTGCTCAAGTGAAAGGAGTGACGGTTATTGCGGTGTATTTTTCACCTAACAGAACCCTCGCTGAGTTTGAGAGCTTTCTAGTTGAGGTAGGTGCTCTCGTTGGACAGAGTCACCCGCATCCAGTACTCGTTCTCGGAGACCTTAACGCAAAGTCTGCAGCGTGGGGGTCTCCTGTCACTGATGCGCGAGGTGATACATTGGAGGAGTGGGCCGTAACTTCTGGTCTGATTATTGTCAATAGAGGATCAGCATTAACTTGCGTGAGACAACAGGGCGGGTCTATTGTAGACATTACTTTTGCCAGTGGAAACTTAGCCAGCCGTGTACATGGTTGGAAAGTCTTGGAAGATGTGGAGACGCTATCGGATCATCGTTATATCCGATTCGAAGTCACCCATCTGCCATTGACCCCAAGTAGGCCAAGCGTATCTAACGTGGGGAATGGTCCTCGCTGGGCATTAAACCGCCTAGACCGTGACCTTCTGGTGGAGGCCTCTCTAGTTAAGGCATGGGTATCTACGCCAAATACTGCGACAGGGCTCGAAGTCGAGAATAAAGCGGAATGGTTTCGCGAAGCTATGACGCAAGTCTGTGACGCGGCGATGCCCAGGGTGGGACCACATCCAGCCAAGCGCCAAGTCTATTGGTGGTCGACGGAACTGGCGGATATGCGCGTTACTTGCGTCGCAGCAAGGCGTCAATATTCCAGACAGCGCAGGAAACGACGTCGCGATGAGGTACTCGAAGCGAGACTATATCGCTCGTACAGGGAGGCTAAGGTTGCACTACAACTAGCAATCGCTCAGGCAAAGACAGAAGCCCGGGAAGAGTTGCTGGAAACTTTGAACCAGGACCCGTGGGGGCGACCGTATCGGATGGTTAGGGGAAAACTCCGCCCTTGGGCTCCTCCTTTGACACAAAGTCTGGAACCACAACTGTTGGAGACAGTGGTGGAAACTCTTTTCCCCATCGTAGAGGATTATGCTTCGCCAAATATGGCTCCACCTGAAGAGGATAACAATGAATCCGATGTACCGGATGTAAATGAGGTGGAACTTAGGATGGCAGTTGAGCGGCTTAAAGCCAAAAACACGGCTCCAGGCCCTGATGGTATACCTGGGAAAGCATTGGTGTTGGCCTTAAAGGCCTTGGGGCCTTGGATCCAAGACTTTTTTGGTGCCTGCTTAGAACAGGGAAAGTTCCCAAGGCAATGGAAGACGGGCAGACTAGTGCTGCTGAAAAAAGATGGTCGCCCAGTTGACTCACCCTCAGCCTACCGCCCCATTGTGCTCCTGGATGAGGTGGGAAAGTTGTTTGAGAGGATCATTGCAACCCGTCTGATAGGCCACTTGAACTGTATCGGACCGGACCTGAATGACAACCAGTTTGGTTTTCGAAGAGGACGGTCCACAGTAGGTGCGATCCTACGGGTTAAAGCAATAGCTGAAGAGGCAGTATCTAAGGGAGAGGTGGTTTTAGCCGTATCTTTGGATATCGCTAATGCTTTTAACACCCTACCATGGAGCTGTATAAAAGAGGCCCTGAGGTATCATCAAGTTCCCCGCTACCTACGCAGCATCATTGGGGACTACCTCTCAGAACGATTCGTGTCGTTTCAAGGACAAGAGGGATGGCGTCAGCATAGAATGTCTTGTGGTGTTCCACAAGGATCGGTCCTCGGGCCGCTCCTGTGGAACATCGGCTATGACTGGGTTCTGCGAGGTGCTACGCTCTGGGGTGTAAGCGTTACCTGTTACGCCGATGATACCCTTGTTTTGGCAAAGGGCAAGTCATATAGACAAGCCGCTATACTTGCCACAGCTGGTGTTGCACAGACGGTAGACCGCATTAAGCGTCTTGGGCTTAAAGTAGCTCTGAACAAATCAGAAGCTCTGTGTTTCCACGGGCCGCGGAACAAGCCTCCAGCGGGATCTCACATTATTGTGGGAGGTGTTCGCATTGTGGTTGAGTCGACGATGAAATACCTAGGACTCGTCCTCGACAGCAACTGGAATTTTGAGGCCCACTTCCAGAAGCTAGCACCCAAACTTATGGGAACTGCAGCAGCTCTTGGAGGACTGTTGCCTAACCTTAAGGGTGCAAAAGTAGGGTGTCGAAAACTGTACAT
>OX401861.1:10820000-10837500 GCA_947859175.1 Gandaritis pyraliata
TTCCGCGGCTCCTGTCAATTTGGCTGCCATCACTACTGCCCCGAAGTGACTCATCAGGGCCTCGTCGATAATCACGCGGTTACAGACTCCGTCTCCTTTCTGTCCGTTTACCAACAACGAGGCCATGGTCCGCACTCTGGTATTTACGGCTGCACCCATCTTGGGGGCCAACTTTTCCCTCATGTCCCGTAACGCCTCTGTGGTGGCTGTTGTCACGATGTCTTCGTCACTTTTGATGTTGTTTATTACCCATGTGGTTTTACCGCAACCTGGAACTCCGTTGATCCAGGTTATCTTTGGAGGCACTTGGTGTATAGAGGCGCCGCTGGTACCAATTTTCCCGGACAGGCTTTCTGCCATTTCCAGGATCCTTTCTTCCAGCATTACCTTCGTGCACTTTGCGACTACCACGATGGGGTCATTTTGGGGGGTTTCAAAGACAAGTCTTTCGGTCTGGCGAGTCGTTTCCTCGTTGAGGGTCACAAATCCACTGGTGGAGTTGTATGCCGCCATGTACTGCCCTGTCATGTTTCCTCGCAGTACCCGGGATGTGTTGTTGTCATACACCGCGGCGTCTGATTCCTCGAGTTCCATCTGCAGCTGTCTTTCGTTGCCCTTGTTGAAGGTCTGCAGAATTGATTTGCAGGTGTCCTTTTTCACGGCAAGTGTGGCTCTTAGAACAGCTTTGTACTCGAGGAATGCGTTTGACAAGTGATCTGCTAGGTTCCCTGGTTCAACGAGTTCCGGTGGCTCGACCAAACCCTTGTCTGCTTTGGTTTGCATTGCACCAATGGTCTTGTCGCGTTTTTTGGTGGGGTTTCGCTCTGATGTCCGAGCTTTATCAACTTTTCCTTTTTGAGGTCTCGACACGATACTCTGCAATGCACTGGACATTACTCCAGCCACCGTCCTCAATACGTCTCTTGGTGGTTTTTGACGTTGTTGCTTTAGACGTTCTTCTTTCGCCTCTGCGGTTTTGTGTTGGAGACGTTCAGATCCACTCAGGTCTTCGGGATTCCCAATGGGGTGGCCCCAGCTGTCAATAGGTTGCGTTGCGGCTTCGATATCAGGTCGATATGGTCTCAGGTGACTGAGATTTTGACCTCTGTCCTCGTATACCACTACCCTATGATTTTTGGAGGCTCGCACGACTCCCATGTAGTCTCTTGCTTCCGCTTTTTCGTAGGCGACTACCATGGCATCCACACTGATTTTCCTTGGTGGACTGTTTTGGCCATCTTCCTCTCTCCCAAAAGTGGAAAGCAACGAGCATGCTTGGGCGAACTCTGTGGCGTCGTCACCCGTTACAAACAGTGCTATGACCTTGTTTTTTATTCGCACTATTCGGCAGCGATGGTCTGCTACGGTAACTTCAGCCAATGCTTCAAAGACCTTTTTGCGCATTGTTGCTCTAAAGTTGCTTCCCTTTAGGAGAAGGGCGAGGCCGGGGGAGATGGTGACAGTGTTTCGTCGCCTGGCATTGCAGAAGCAGATGCCAAGCCTCTCGGTACTGTCGTCCATGAATGTCGCGACGCCTTTTATGGTTAATCCTGGTGATCCTGTTTCTCCGTTCTCGAGCAGATGATATTGCATTGGGATGAGTTGGCTTAGTGTTTGTGTTTGTGTTTGCGCTGAGGAGGATTGTGTTGGTTGCGTTGGGATTGGTTCTGTGTTTGTGGTGAGTGTTGTGTTTCTTTTAGCTGCTATTCGAATGCAGTTTTCCACGAACTTTAGGAAGTGCGGTCTCGTGTCGTCGTTTGCAACCAACCCGCTTAAACTGTGCTTTTCCAGCGTGGTGTTGAGCTGGAACTCCAGTTCCATTCGGGCTGCCGCAAAACGGGGGCACTCTAGTATAATGTGCCAGGTAGACTCACTGGTGTCGGGGTCGCACTCGCATCCGGGGTTGGCTTTCAGCCTGAACCGGTGCAAATACTCCGCCATCCCGCCGTGTCCTGTGAAGGCTTGCACATGTCGGGGTGTCAGTTTGGTTTTCCTCACTGTGCGGTACGCTTTGGCCGCATCTGGGAAGAAAATTTTCGTGACTGACCCTGTGCTGGAGGAAGTGTACCGGTCTTGCCATACACGCACTGTTTCCTCTCTGATCTTTTTCTTCGCATAGGACACTGGGACTTCACCGTAGTCTGGGCTACATGTTGACTCTAAGGCCGCTTTTTTCGCCAGTTCATCTGCTCTTTCGTTTCCGGCAGTTCCTACATGCGCTCTGAGCCAGAACAGTCGTACCTCTCTTCCTTCCGATCTGATTTTCTTTATGCTTTCCTTGATCTCGCTAGTTAGTGGATGGGTGGTCTTTGGGTTCCCCAGTAGTTCGAGCGATGATCGTGAGTCACTGAGAATGTTGACTAGCTCTTTGTTGCTATTCTTTACCAGGTCAACCGCCTTATGGAGTGCATATAGTTCAGATTGGAATACTGTACACGTTGGATGTAGACTGAAGGTTGCGTGACTGTGCTCCCGTCCCTCTTCCCACCACGTGAGGGCTGCTCCGACTTTGCCCTCTATTTTGCTGCCATCGGTGTAGATCTGTGGTCCAGCTATATTGTGGGATTCTAGAGTTTCGGGGCTCATGTCTTCTAGGAGCTCGTACTCTGTTGTTATGAGTTGGGAAGGGTGTGGCTGGCTTGCAGCGCTTAACTTTTGCTCCAGATGTCTGCCTGGTGGAATGTAGTCTGAGGAATTGCCTTTCTTGAGAGAGTATAGACTGGCTGCTTCTTTTATTCTTAAATCTAGTGGCAGAAGGCCTGAGAGAATTAACGCTGATGTGAGTGAGACCGTCCGGTACGCCTTGCAGATCTTTTGTGCGAAGCCTCGTTGCAGTGAGTCCAGCCGATCTCGGATCATTTGGAGCTCTGTCGCCTGAGACCACGCACTGGCGGCGTACATGACGATCGGTTCGATTACCGCGACATATATGGTGCGGGTTATCTCGCTGTTCAGTCCCCATGTCACCTTCGCCGCACATGCTAGTTGTTTGTAAATATCCGCTGCTTTTTTACAGTTTGCGACCACATGCGTTTTGAAGGTGAGATTTCGATCAATGATCAGTCCTAGAAGTTTCATCTCTGTTACGAGATTCAGCCTGCTTCCCGACATGGTGAGCTGTGGTGGATCGTACTTGAGCTTTTTGGTCAACACCATTGCACTGGTTTTATGTGCCGCAAAGTTCAGCTTGTTTTGCTCTCCCCATTCCACCACTGTGTCCAGTGTCGAGTTGGCTGCTTCTTCTATCCAGCTGATCGTGTGACCGGTGAACACCAGCACTACGTCGTCTGCAAACGCTTGACAGTATGCTCCTTCGCTTTCCAGTTTGTGTAGCAATGGGTCTAAGATAGCATTCCAGAAGGTTGGTCCTCCGATTGAACCTTGAACGCAGCCCTTCGTGGTTTCTCTTTGACTTGTTGCCCTGGCATAGTTGACTACGATCTTGCGATCTTGAAGGTATGAGCATACCATTGCGTACAGATTTCTGGGACATTTTCTCTCCACCAGCTGTTGTTTGAGTGCCGGCCACCATGCGTTGTCGAAAGCGCCCTCTATGTCTAACGATATCATCAAAACTATCTTTTTGTCTTCTAGGTTTGATTTCACGTGTTTTATGAGATCATAGAGGGCATCCTCGGTGCTACGCTGTGGCGTAAAGCCGTATTGTCTCTTGCTGAGTGTGGGTTGGATGTGCCATTGAAGTCTGCGCACTTTAAGTTTCTCGACGATTTTTCCAAGTATAGACAATAGTCCTATCGGTCTGTAGGATTTGGGTTGAGTGTAATCTTCTTTACCCGGTTTTCTGAGGATAATGACGTGAGCTATCTTCCACACTTTGGGAAAGTATGACAAGTGCAAACATTTGTTTGCTATCGTCATAAAAACCCTTATCTCGCTTCGGATAGCCACTGTGCATATGTCGGCTGTAAGTCCATCCGGTCCCGGGGCCTTTTTTGGATTTAATGCTTTGAGCACCATGTCCAGTTCAGCTTCCGTGAAAGGTGGATCGTCTTCCGACAATTCTTCTATTTCCTCAGTGTTTTTGTCTGTTTGGTTTCGAAGGTTGGTATGAAATGGGTTGTCGGTGGCTACAGAGTCGTCGGGATAGAATGTACTGGCTAGAAGTTCGGCTGAAGTCTCCGGGTTCAGGGTTTCCCCTTGCGAGTTCCGGAGGAGCATGTCTTCTTGCCTTCTAGCAGTTTTCCTTATAACCCTGTATATTCCATCCCACATACTTTCCCTTTCTTGCGTCGAGCAGAACTCTTTCCAGCTCTCAGTCTGGGCCTCACTCGCTTTAGCTGCGTATTTTTCTTTTGTTGCAACGTAATCCTCGATCACTGCCGGCCGTCTGTGTGGGGCAGCATTTCGTATTCTACGTTTTTTGCGTAAGACTTCCTTCTTGAGCTCATCGAGGGCTTTTGACCACCAGGGCGGTTTGGCTTCCACTTTGCGATCTCCAATTTTCGGGATGGCTTTGTCACTGGCATCCTGCATGGCGCTTGTGTATGCCTCCACCGTGGTGTCCAGCTCTTTGGGGGTACTTATTGCATCGATAGTCTCCGGTGTGATGTCTCTTTCAACTAAAAGGTTTCTGAATTGTGTGACGAATTCTGCCCAGTTTGCCTTTTTTGTATTGTACCTTCGGGTTGTGGTAGGTTTCAGCGACTCTAGTTTACCCTCGAGACGCAAGGCAAAAGTGATGGCGTTGTGGTCGGACGTTACAAGACTTCGGTCGACTTTCCAGTTTTCTACCTTTCCTAGTAGAGATTGACTACACGCAGTGACATCGACTATGCTCGTGCATAGCCTCTCACCCCTGTGGATTTCAAATGTGGGGGTATCCCCGACATTGAGAACGTGGAAATCCATTTGGTTAAGAAAGGCGTTGTACGTTGCACCCCTCTGGTCTTCCGAGCTGCTGCCCCACCAGTGACTCCATGCGTTTACATCTCCACACACTAGAATGTTGTTGGTTGGCATTTTATTGCACGCTGCTTGAATTCTCCCGAGATATGGCTCAATGTCTTGATCTCCCTCAAGGTATACCGAGAGCACTCCAATCTTTAGGCTACCCGCTACCAGTACCACTGCGGCTTCGGTTTCGGTCACCATCTGCGGGTCGTGAATTACCTGCAGTTGGTCTCCGAATACGATGATTGCCGCTTTTACTGGCTTTACACGGTTAAGGGTGCACTGGATGATTTGCGTGCCTGGGTAGTGACTCATATTGCCGCTTCGACCCACGTATGGTTCCTGTACGAGTGCAATAGAGATGCCCTTTTCCTTTGCGACTTGGATCAGTTCTACTGTCGCTAGTTTGGAGCGCTGCAGGTTTGCTTGGATGATCTGCAACCTGTTCTCGGGACTGGCACTTTGAGGGGATGAGCTTGAAGAAGTTGAGTCGCCCTTAGCAATAGCTTATTCGGGACCGCGCTATAGCGTCCCACTTTTGCCTCTCTGGGCAGTCTGCACTGTAGGCGGCATGCGCCTGGGATGTGGTGGTGTTTTGGGCTCTGATGCAGTTTTTGCAGCTAGGGGCGCTGCCCTCTTGCCTGCGATGACATTTCTCCCAGGAGTGTGCTCCTCCGCAGTAGCTGCAGAGGTCCACGTCTTCCCGGCAGACTGCTTTTGTGTGCCCATATCCCAAGCAACGAGCGCATTGCACCAAGGGAGACTGGTCCTCAACTGGTCGTCTTTGGATGCCGATATAGACCGTCCCTGACTCGATGAACCTTTTGTACAGAACTGGAGACAGTTCCAGCACCGGGTGACATTCCAACGCGTTCCTTGCCTTTTTTCGGTAGCGCACTCGGATTAGATCATCCTTCTTCTCTAAACCATTGAAAATTTCCTTGTTTTTGATTCTGAGATGTTCTATGATCTGCTCATCCTTGTGGTAAGCGAGAACGTCTTTTATCTTGATGAGGGGGTTTGTTGTTTTGGCCACTTCAACCTTTAGCCCTTTGTTTGCGCCTACTTGGTGTTTCACCAACGCCAAATCCTCCTTTGTACCGCAACTCAGTACCACTTTTTGGTTCCTGGCCTTCCTGACCCTGTCCACCCTAGCTTCGGTTTGTTGGCTGTCCAGAGCCTGCCTGATCGTCTCAATGATGTGTTCCCCTGTCTTGTTGGGATCAGCCGAGGAGACGATCAGGGTGTGGTTTGGTCGGGGGGTTGGAGTTGTTGCGGTAATCTGGGCGTATGTTTGGGGTTTTGGCTTCCGCGCCGTGACTTCGTCTAGCTGAGCGAGCTCGGCTTCGAGGCTACGCGCTGGTGGTGGTGTACGCTGCCTTTGCTCACGCATCGTCCTCAGCTCTGACGACACCGCTTCCAGTCTTTCGGTGATCGGTTGGAAGTGTTCGGCCAGTTCGGTAGTCTGTGCTGCAGTGGGAGTGTTGATGGATGACGTGTCATTGAGTTTGATGCGGATCTCATCTCTGAGATCTGTGACAATTTTCTTTAGTTCGGCTACCTCTCGCTCCAGGTGGTCTGTTCGGCCCTTGGCTCGCGGTGGGGCTTCGGGACGAGACTCCAGGAGCTCCACTACTCTCGCGCTGGTCGTCTGCGCTTGAGCCGAGTTTGAGGACAACTGAGTCGTGTCTCTCCTCAGAGCGTCTAGTTGTCGCGAGATGTTATCTATACCGCAAGTGAGCTTTTTCTGTTCTGCAAGCAGAACACTTCCAGCTTCGTTGGGTTTGTCGCTTGCAACTAAGTTTGCGCTCTGGGTCAACTCCTTTGTCGTCTTTTCTAGCCTGGCCAATGCCTGACTCATTTCCGCTATCTGAGAGTGGGGTTTCCTAGTCTCATAACTTAGCCAGTCCCTGATGGCTTTGGACTCCTTCAGAGTGCTTTCTATGTCTATGCTGGCTGCATGTACTTTTGCGGTCAAGCCCTTCTTCATTTCCGCGAGTTGCTTGTTGTGGGCACGCTCTACTCTGACGAGTTCTTGAGCGTGCCTTGTTCTCTCTTTTTCCAGGTTATATTTGTGTCTTGACCTGGAGTCGGAAATCGCTAGCACCGTTTCGTACATTGTCTGTAGACTTTCGAGAGCTATCGTTTTGCACTCCTTTTTCATGTTCCCAGCCTGCTCAAGGGCCTCTTTTCCGTTCTGGAGCATTTCGTTTGCCAACTTATTTGCCATATCCATCTCGACTCCAGCCCTACGCTTCGAAGACGTGAGAATAAAGCTCGGTCTGCCCGTCACTGACTGGGTCTCCGAGGCTGCTGACTCAGGGAAAGACGTCGCAGATTCATCATCAGAGTCAATGGGCCTGGGAGGAATCTCCGCCTGTGCCCAGGCTGCGACTCTTTCCTCTACCGACCCGGATGCCTCTGGTTTCTGTGGTGCCTCGGTGGACCGCGCTGTGTCTGAGGCAGCTCCCTTGGACGAGTTATTTGACGAGTCGTCATTGGGTCTCGCCATAGCCCTCTCAGCATTTCCTTCCAACTCTGGTGCTTCCGGTTTTGGCTCCTCGGTTGCCTTGCGTGAGATGGCTTTAGTGAGAACTTTTTCCCTCAGCGATCGCGTTGTCCGCTGTGACGTCGTTGAGCGAGCTACCGTGCTCTTCTCAGTGGGTAGTGCAGTCTCGGTGGCTACTTTTTTGACAATTTTCGATGATGTTGACATTGTGAATGTGTTTTTTTTTTTTTTTTTTTCCTTGTTTGTTTAGAAGGTGTTAGCTAGAATTTTAACAATAACTTAACAACTACGATGAAATTATTAGCAATAAACTACAGATAAGCAAAATAAAATAAGATAAAATATGATAATTAAGTATAGTAGATGGTGTTCGTATTTGAGTACTCTTGATGTTCTCTTCTGAGTATGGTTTGACTGTTTTCTTGAGTTGATGGTGTTTGTGTTGCGGCTTTTCCAGGTTCTTAGGTTCCAGGTTAGGTTAGGTTAGGTTAGGTTAGGTTAGGTTAGGTTAGGTTAGGTTAGGTTAGGTTAGGTTAGGTTAGGTTAGGTTAGGTTAGGTTAGGTTAGGTTAGGTTAGGTTAGGTTAGGTTAGGTTAGGTTAGGTTAGGTTAGGTTAGGTTAGGTTAGGTTAGGTTAGGTTAGGTTAGGTTAGGTTAGGTTAGGTTAGGTTAGGTTAGGTTAGGTTAGGTTAGGTTAGGTTAGGTTAGGTTAGGTTAGGTTAGGTTAGGTTAGGTTAGGTTAGGTTAGGTTAGGTTAGGTTAGGTTAGGTTAGGTTAGGTTAGGTTAGGTTAGGTTAGGTTAGGTTAGGTTAGGTTAGGTTAGGTTAGGTTAGGTTAGGTTAGGTTAGGTTAGGTTAGGTTAGGTTAGGTTAGGTTAGGTTAGGTTAGGTTAGGTTAGGTTAGGTTAGGTTAGGTTAGGTTAGGTTAGGTTAGGTTAGGTTAGGTTAGGTTAGGTTAGGTTAGGTTAGGTTAGGTTAGGTTAGGTTAGGTTAGGTTAGGTTAGGTTAGGTTAGGTTAGGTTAGGTTAGGTTAGGTTAGGTTAGGTTAGGTTAGGTTAGGTTAGGTTAGGTTAGGTTAGGTTAGGTTAGGTTAGGTTAGGTTAGGTTAGGTTAGGTTAGGTTAGGTTAGGTTAGGTTAGGTTAGGTTAGGTTAGGTTAGGTTAGGTTAGGTTAGGTTAGGTTAGGTTAGGTTAGGTTAGGTTAGGTTAGGTTAGGTTAGGTTAGGTTAGGTTAGGTTAGGTTAGGTTAGGTTAGGTTAGGTTAGGTTAGGTTAGGTTAGGTTAGGTTAGGTTAGGTTAGGTTAGGTTAGGTTAGGTTAGGTTAGGTTAGGTTAGGTTAGGTTAGGTTAGGTTAGGTTAGGTTAGGTTAGGTTAGGTTAGGTTAGGTTAGGTTAGGTTAGGTTAGGTTAGGTTAGGTTAGGTTAGGTTAGGTTAGGTTAGGTTAGGTTAGGTTAGGTTAGGTTAGGTTAGGTTAGGTTAGGTTAGGTTAGGTTAGGTTAGGTTAGGTTAGGTTAGGTTAGGTTAGGTTAGGTTAGGTTAGGTTAGGTTAGGTTAGGTTAGGTTAGGTTAGGTTAGGTTAGGTTAGGTTAGGTTAGGTTAGGTTAGGTTAGGTTAGGTTAGGTTAGGTTAGGTTAGGTTAGGTTAGGTTAGGTTAGGTTAGGTTAGGTTAGGTTAGGTTAGGTTAGGTTAGGTTAGGTTAGGTTAGGTTAGGTTAGGTTAGGTTAGGTTAGGTTAGGTTAGGTTAGGTTAGGTTAGGTTAGGTTAGGTTAGGTTAGGTTAGGTTAGGTTAGGTTAGGTTAGGTTAGGTTAGGTTAGGTTAGGTTAGGTTAGGTTAGGTTAGGTTAGGTTAGGTTAGGTTAGGTTAGGTTAGGTTAGGTTAGGTTAGGTTAGGTTAGGTTAGGTTAGGTTAGGTTAGGTTAGGTTAGGTTAGGTTAGGTTAGGTTAGGTTAGGTTAGGTTAGGTTAGGTTAGGTTAGGTTAGGTTAGGTTAGGTTAGGTTAGGTTAGGTTAGGTTAGGTTAGGTTAGGTTAGGTTAGGTTAGGTTAGGTTAGGTTAGGTTAGGTTAGGTTAGGTTAGGTTAGGTTAGGTTAGGTTAGGTTAGGTTAGGTTAGGTTAGGTTAGGTTAGGTTAGGTTAGGTTAGGTTAGGTTAGGTTAGGTTAGGTTAGGTTAGGTTAGGTTAGGTTAGGTTAGGTTAGGTTAGGTTAGGTTAGGTTAGGTTAGGTTAGGTTAGGTTAGGTTAGGTTAGGTTAGGTTAGGTTAGGTTAGGTTAGGTTAGGTTAGGTTAGGTTAGGTTAGGTTAGGTTAGGTTAGGTTAGGTTAGGTTAGGTTAGGTTAGGTTAGGTTAGGTTAGGTTAGGTTAGGTTAGGTTAGGTTAGGTTAGGTTAGGTTAGGTTAGGTTAGGTTAGGTTAGGTTAGGTTAGGTTAGGTTAGGTTAGGTTAGGTTAGGTTAGGTTAGGTTAGGTTAGGTTAGGTTAGGTTAGGTTAGGTTAGGTTAGGTTAGGTTAGGTTAGGTTAGGTTAGGTTAGGTTAGGTTAGGTTAGGTTAGGTTAGGTTAGGTTAGGTTAGGTTAGGTTAGGTTAGGTTAGGTTAGGTTAGGTTAGGTTAGGTTAGGTTAGGTTAGGTTAGGTTAGGTTAGGTTAGGTTAGGTTAGGTTAGGTTAGGTTAGGTTAGGTTAGGTTAGGTTAGGTTAGGTTAGGTTAGGTTAGGTTAGGTTAGGTTAGGTTAGGTTAGGTTAGGTTAGGTTAGGTTAGGTTAGGTTAGGTTAGGTTAGGTTAGGTTAGGTTAGGTTAGGTTAGGTTAGGTTAGGTTAGGTTAGGTTAGGTTAGGTTAGGTTAGGTTAGGTTAGGTTAGGTTAGGTTAGGTTAGGTTAGGTTAGGTTAGGTTAGGTTAGGTTAGGTTAGGTTAGGTTAGGTTAGGTTAGGTTAGGTTAGGTTAGGTTAGGTTAGGTTAGGTTAGGTTAGGTTAGGTTAGGTTAGGTTAGGTTAGGTTAGGTTAGGTTAGGTTAGGTTAGGTTAGGTTAGGTTAGGTTAGGTTAGGTTAGGTTAGGTTAGGTTAGGTTAGGTTAGGTTAGGTTAGGTTAGGTTAGGTTAGGTTAGGTTAGGTTAGGTTAGGTTAGGTTAGGTTAGGTTAGGTTAGGTTAGGTTAGGTTAGGTTAGGTTAGGTTAGGTTAGGTTAGGTTAGGTTAGGTTAGGTTAGGTTAGGTTAGGTTAGGTTAGGTTAGGTTAGGTTAGGTTAGGTTAGGTTAGGTTAGGTTAGGTTAGGTTAGGTTAGGTTAGGTTAGGTTAGGTTAGGTTAGGTTAGGTTAGGTTAGGTTAGGTTAGGTTAGGTTAGGTTAGGTTAGGTTAGGTTAGGTTAGGTTAGGTTAGGTTAGGTTAGGTTAGGTTAGGTTAGGTTAGGTTAGGTTAGGTTAGGTTAGGTTAGGTTAGGTTAGGTTAGGTTAGGTTAGGTTAGGTTAGGTTAGGTTAGGTTAGGTTAGGTTAGGTTAGGTTAGGTTAGGTTAGGTTAGGTTAGGTTAGGTTAGGTTAGGTTAGGTTAGGTTAGGTTAGGTTAGGTTAGGTTAGGTTAGGTTAGGTTAGGTTAGGTTAGGTTAGGTTAGGTTAGGTTAGGTTAGGTTAGGTTAGGTTAGGTTAGGTTAGGTTAGGTTAGGTTAGGTTAGGTTAGGTTAGGTTAGGTTAGGTTAGGTTAGGTTAGGTTAGGTTAGGTTAGGTTAGGTTAGGTTAGGTTAGGTTAGGTTAGGTTAGGTTAGGTTAGGTTAGGTTAGGTTAGGTTAGGTTAGGTTAGGTTAGGTTAGGTTAGGTTAGGTTAGGTTAGGTTAGGTTAGGTTAGGTTAGGTTAGGTTAGGTTAGGTTAGGTTAGGTTAGGTTAGGTTAGGTTAGGTTAGGTTAGGTTAGGTTAGGTTAGGTTAGGTTAGGTTAGGTTAGGTTAGGTTAGGTTAGGTTAGGTTAGGTTAGGTTAGGTTAGGTTAGGTTAGGTTAGGTTAGGTTAGGTTAGGTTAGGTTAGGTTAGGTTAGGTTAGGTTAGGTTAGGTTAGGTTAGGTTAGGTTAGGTTAGGTTAGGTTAGGTTAGGTTAGGTTAGGTTAGGTTAGGTTAGGTTAGGTTAGGTTAGGTTAGGTTAGGTTAGGTTAGGTTAGGTTAGGTTAGGTTAGGTTAGGTTAGGTTAGGTTAGGTTAGGTTAGGTTAGGTTAGGTTAGGTTAGGTTAGGTTAGGTTAGGTTAGGTTAGGTTAGGTTAGGTTAGGTTAGGTTAGGTTAGGTTAGGTTAGGTTAGGTTAGGTTAGGTTAGGTTAGGTTAGGTTAGGTTAGGTTAGGTTAGGTTAGGTTAGGTTAGGTTAGGTTAGGTTAGGTTAGGTTAGGTTAGGTTAGGTTAGGTTAGGTTAGGTTAGGTTAGGTTAGGTTAGGTTAGGTTAGGTTAGGTTAGGTTAGGTTAGGTTAGGTTAGGTTAGGTTAGGTTAGGTTAGGTTAGGTTAGGTTAGGTTAGGTTAGGTTAGGTTAGGTTAGGTTAGGTTAGGTTAGGTTAGGTTAGGTTAGGTTAGGTTAGGTTAGGTTAGGTTAGGTTAGGTTAGGTTAGGTTAGGTTAGGTTAGGTTAGGTTAGGTTAGGTTAGGTTAGGTTAGGTTAGGTTAGGTTAGGTTAGGTTAGGTTAGGTTAGGTTAGGTTAGGTTAGGTTAGGTTAGGTTAGGTTAGGTTAGGTTAGGTTAGGTTAGGTTAGGTTAGGTTAGGTTAGGTTAGGTTAGGTTAGGTTAGGTTAGGTTAGGTTAGGTTAGGTTAGGTTAGGTTAGGTTAGGTTAGGTTAGGTTAGGTTAGGTTAGGTTAGGTTAGGTTAGGTTAGGTTAGGTTAGGTTAGGTTAGGTTAGGTTAGGTTAGGTTAGGTTAGGTTAGGTTAGGTTAGGTTAGGTTAGGTTAGGTTAGGTTAGGTTAGGTTAGGTTAGGTTAGGTTAGGTTAGGTTAGGTTAGGTTAGGTTAGGTTAGGTTAGGTTAGGTTAGGTTAGGTTAGGTTAGGTTAGGTTAGGTTAGGTTAGGTTAGGTTAGGTTAGGTTAGGTTAGGTTAGGTTAGGTTAGGTTAGGTTAGGTTAGGTTAGGTTAGGTTAGGTTAGGTTAGGTTAGGTTAGGTTAGGTTAGGTTAGGTTAGGTTAGGTTAGGTTAGGTTAGGTTAGGTTAGGTTAGGTTAGGTTAGGTTAGGTTAGGTTAGGTTAGGTTAGGTTAGGTTAGGTTAGGTTAGGTTAGGTTAGGTTAGGTTAGGTTAGGTTAGGTTAGGTTAGGTTAGGTTAGGTTAGGTTAGGTTAGGTTAGGTTAGGTTAGGTTAGGTTAGGTTAGGTTAGGTTAGGTTAGGTTAGGTTAGGTTAGGTTAGGTTAGGTTAGGTTAGGTTAGGTTAGGTTAGGTTAGGTTAGGTTAGGTTAGGTTAGGTTAGGTTAGGTTAGGTTAGGTTAGGTTAGGTTAGGTTAGGTTAGGTTAGGTTAGGTTAGGTTAGGTTAGGTTAGGTTAGGTTAGGTTAGGTTAGGTTAGGTTAGGTTAGGTTAGGTTAGGTTAGGTTAGGTTAGGTTAGGTTAGGTTAGGTTAGGTTAGGTTAGGTTAGGTTAGGTTAGGTTAGGTTAGGTTAGGTTAGGTTAGGTTAGGTTAGGTTAGGTTAGGTTAGGTTAGGTTAGGTTAGGTTAGGTTAGGTTAGGTTAGGTTAGGTTAGGTTAGGTTAGGTTAGGTTAGGTTAGGTTAGGTTAGGTTAGGTTAGGTTAGGTTAGGTTAGGTTAGGTTAGGTTAGGTTAGGTTAGGTTAGGTTAGGTTAGGTTAGGTTAGGTTAGGTTAGGTTAGGTTAGGTTAGGTTAGGTTAGGTTAGGTTAGGTTAGGTTAGGTTAGGTTAGGTTAGGTTAGGTTAGGTTAGGTTAGGTTAGGTTAGGTTAGGTTAGGTTAGGTTAGGTTAGGTTAGGTTAGGTTAGGTTAGGTTAGGTTAGGTTAGGTTAGGTTAGGTTAGGTTAGGTTAGGTTAGGTTAGGTTAGGTTAGGTTAGGTTAGGTTAGGTTAGGTTAGGTTAGGTTAGGTTAGGTTAGGTTAGGTTAGGTTAGGTTAGGTTAGGTTAGGTTAGGTTAGGTTAGGTTAGGTTAGGTTAGGTTAGGTTAGGTTAGGTTAGGTTAGGTTAGGTTAGGTTAGGTTAGGTTAGGTTAGGTTAGGTTAGGTTAGGTTAGGTTAGGTTAGGTTAGGTTAGGTTAGGTTAGGTTAGGTTAGGTTAGGTTAGGTTAGGTTAGGTTAGGTTAGGTTAGGTTAGGTTAGGTTAGGTTAGGTTAGGTTAGGTTAGGTTAGGTTAGGTTAGGTTAGGTTAGGTTAGGTTAGGTTAGGTTAGGTTAGGTTAGGTTAGGTTAGGTTAGGTTAGGTTAGGTTAGGTTAGGTTAGGTTAGGTTAGGTTAGGTTAGGTTAGGTTAGGTTAGGTTAGGTTAGGTTAGGTTAGGTTAGGTTAGGTTAGGTTAGGTTAGGTTAGGTTAGGTTAGGTTAGGTTAGGTTAGGTTAGGTTAGGTTAGGTTAGGTTAGGTTAGGTTAGGTTAGGTTAGGTTAGGTTAGGTTAGGTTAGGTTAGGTTAGGTTAGGTTAGGTTAGGTTAGG
Organism: Gandaritis pyraliata; assembly: GCA_947859175.1. Taxonomy (NCBI): domain Eukaryota; kingdom Metazoa; phylum Arthropoda; class Insecta; order Lepidoptera; family Geometridae; genus Gandaritis; species Gandaritis pyraliata. The sequence goes on from OX401861.1 coordinate 10,833,999, forward strand.
TTAGGTTAGGTTAGGTTAGGTTAGGTTAGGTTAGGTTAGGTTAGGTTAGGTTAGGTTAGGTTAGGTTAGGTTAGGTTAGGTTAGGTTAGGTTAGGTTAGGTTAGGTTAGGTTAGGTTAGGTTAGGTTAGGTTAGGTTAGGTTAGGTTAGGTTAGGTTAGGTTAGGTTAGGTTAGGTTAGGTTAGGTTAGGTTAGGTTAGGTTAGGTTAGGTTAGGTTAGGTTAGGTTAGGTTAGGTTAGGTTAGGTTAGGTTAGGTTAGGTTAGGTTAGGTTAGGTTAGGTTAGGTTAGGTTAGGTTAGGTTAGGTTAGGTTAGGTTAGGTTAGGTTAGGTTAGGTTAGGTTAGGTTAGGTTAGGTTAGGTTAGGTTAGGTTAGGTTAGGTTAGGTTAGGTTAGGTTAGGTTAGGTTAGGTTAGGTTAGGTTAGGTTAGGTTAGGTTAGGTTAGGTTAGGTTAGGTTAGGTTAGGTTAGGTTAGGTTAGGTTAGGTTAGGTTAGGTTAGGTTAGGTTAGGTTAGGTTAGGTTAGGTTAGGTTAGGTTAGGTTAGGTTAGGTTAGGTTAGGTTAGGTTAGGTTAGGTTAGGTTAGGTTAGGTTAGGTTAGGTTAGGTTAGGTTAGGTTAGGTTAGGTTAGGTTAGGTTAGGTTAGGTTAGGTTAGGTTAGGTTAGGTTAGGTTAGGTTAGGTTAGGTTAGGTTAGGTTAGGTTAGGTTAGGTTAGGTTAGGTTAGGTTAGGTTAGGTTAGGTTAGGTTAGGTTAGGTTAGGTTAGGTTAGGTTAGGTTAGGTTAGGTTAGGTTAGGTTAGGTTAGGTTAGGTTAGGTTAGGTTAGGTTAGGTTAGGTTAGGTTAGGTTAGGTTAGGTTAGGTTAGGTTAGGTTAGGTTAGGTTAGGTTAGGTTAGGTTAGGTTAGGTTAGGTTAGGTTAGGTTAGGTTAGGTTAGGTTAGGTTAGGTTAGGTTAGGTTAGGTTAGGTTAGGTTAGGTTAGGTTAGGTTAGGTTAGGTTAGGTTAGGTTAGGTTAGGTTAGGTTAGGTTAGGTTAGGTTAGGTTAGGTTAGGTTAGGTTAGGTTAGGTTAGGTTAGGTTAGGTTAGGTTAGGTTAGGTTAGGTTAGGTTAGGTTAGGTTAGGTTAGGTTAGGTTAGGTTAGGTTAGGTTAGGTTAGGTTAGGTTAGGTTAGGTTAGGTTAGGTTAGGTTAGGTTAGGTTAGGTTAGGTTAGGTTAGGTTAGGTTAGGTTAGGTTAGGTTAGGTTAGGTTAGGTTAGGTTAGGTTAGGTTAGGTTAGGTTAGGTTAGGTTAGGTTAGGTTAGGTTAGGTTAGGTTAGGTTAGGTTAGGTTAGGTTAGGTTAGGTTAGGTTAGGTTAGGTTAGGTTAGGTTAGGTTAGGTTAGGTTAGGTTAGGTTAGGTTAGGTTAGGTTAGGTTAGGTTAGGTTAGGTTAGGTTAGGTTAGGTTAGGTTAGGTTAGGTTAGGTTAGGTTAGGTTAGGTTAGGTTAGGTTAGGTTAGGTTAGGTTAGGTTAGGTTAGGTTAGGTTAGGTTAGGTTAGGTTAGGTTAGGTTAGGTTAGGTTAGGTTAGGTTAGGTTAGGTTAGGTTAGGTTAGGTTAGGTTAGGTTAGGTTAGGTTAGGTTAGGTTAGGTTAGGTTAGGTTAGGTTAGGTTAGGTTAGGTTAGGTTAGGTTAGGTTAGGTTAGGTTAGGTTAGGTTAGGTTAGGTTAGGTTAGGTTAGGTTAGGTTAGGTTAGGTTAGGTTAGGTTAGGTTAGGTTAGGTTAGGTTAGGTTAGGTTAGGTTAGGTTAGGTTAGGTTAGGTTAGGTTAGGTTAGGTTAGGTTAGGTTAGGTTAGGTTAGGTTAGGTTAGGTTAGGTTAGGTTAGGTTAGGTTAGGTTAGGTTAGGTTAGGTTAGGTTAGGTTAGGTTAGGTTAGGTTAGGTTAGGTTAGGTTAGGTTAGGTTAGGTTAGGTTAGGTTAGGTTAGGTTAGGTTAGGTTAGGTTAGGTTAGGTTAGGTTAGGTTAGGTTAGGTTAGGTTAGGTTAGGTTAGGTTAGGTTAGGTTAGGTTAGGTTAGGTTAGGTTAGGTTAGGTTAGGTTAGGTTAGGTTAGGTTAGGTTAGGTTAGGTTAGGTTAGGTTAGGTTAGGTTAGGTTAGGTTAGGTTAGGTTAGGTTAGGTTAGGTTAGGTTAGGTTAGGTTAGGTTAGGTTAGGTTAGGTTAGGTTAGGTTAGGTTAGGTTAGGTTAGGTTAGGTTAGGTTAGGTTAGGTTAGGTTAGGTTAGGTTAGGTTAGGTTAGGTTAGGTTAGGTTAGGTTAGGTTAGGTTAGGTTAGGTTAGGTTAGGTTAGGTTAGGTTAGGTTAGGTTAGGTTAGGTTAGGTTAGGTTAGGTTAGGTTAGGTTAGGTTAGGTTAGGTTAGGTTAGGTTAGGTTAGGTTAGGTTAGGTTAGGTTAGGTTAGGTTAGGTTAGGTTAGGTTAGGTTAGGTTAGGTTAGGTTAGGTTAGGTTAGGTTAGGTTAGGTTAGGTTAGGTTAGGTTAGGTTAGGTTAGGTTAGGTTAGGTTAGGTTAGGTTAGGTTAGGTTAGGTTAGGTTAGGTTAGGTTAGGTTAGGTTAGGTTAGGTTAGGTTAGGTTAGGTTAGGTTAGGTTAGGTTAGGTTAGGTTAGGTTAGGTTAGGTTAGGTTAGGTTAGGTTAGGTTAGGTTAGGTTAGGTTAGGTTAGGTTAGGTTAGGTTAGGTTAGGTTAGGTTAGGTTAGGTTAGGTTAGGTTAGGTTAGGTTAGGTTAGGTTAGGTTAGGTTAGGTTAGGTTAGGTTAGGTTAGGTTAGGTTAGGTTAGGTTAGGTTAGGTTAGGTTAGGTTAGGTTAGGTTAGGTTAGGTTAGGTTAGGTTAGGTTAGGTTAGGTTAGGTTAGGTTAGGTTAGGTTAGGTTAGGTTAGGTTAGGTTAGGTTAGGTTAGGTTAGGTTAGGTTAGGTTAGGTTAGGTTAGGTTAGGTTAGGTTAGGTTAGGTTAGGTTAGGTTAGGTTAGGTTAGGTTAGGTTAGGTTAGGTTAGGTTAGGTTAGGTTAGGTTAGGTTAGGTTAGGTTAGGTTAGGTTAGGTTAGGTTAGGTTAGGTTAGGTTAGGTTAGGTTAGGTTAGGTTAGGTTAGGTTAGGTTAGGTTAGGTTAGGTTAGGTTAGGTTAGGTTAGGTTAGGTTAGGTTAGGTTAGGTTAGGTTAGGTTAGGTTAGGTTAGGTTAGGTTAGGTTAGGTTAGGTTAGGTTAGGTTAGGTTAGGTTAGGTTAGGTTAGGTTAGGTTAGGTTAGGTTAGGTTAGGTTAGGTTAGGTTAGGTTAGGTTAGGTTAGGTTAGGTTAGGTTAGGTTAGGTTAGGTTAGGTTAGGTTAGGTTAGGTTAGGTTAGGTTAGGTTAGGTTAGGTTAGGTTAGGTTAGGTTAGGTTAGGTTAGGTTAGGTTAGGTTAGGTTAGGTTAGGTTAGGTTAGGTTAGGTTAGGTTAGGTTAGGTTAGGTTAGGTTAGGTTAGGTTAGGTTAGGTTAGGTT
>OX401861.1:10840000-10847876 GCA_947859175.1 Gandaritis pyraliata
ACAGTTTTAAAATTTTAATTTAAAAAGTCATTGCTTATCCTACTAGTTAATTTTAGTTTTGTTTCATCAACTTCATCCACAGTGTCGAGGACATTATCTCGCTACTTTTGGTGGAGACTGCACTTTCCCAATCTATTGAGCTGGTACTTCGCCTCCTCCGACTTCCAGCAGACTGTCCGCGACCACTAGATTCCGGCTGCGGATCGCCATGTTGATGTTGTAATCCTTTATTTGGCTTGTCGTGGCGGATAGGGCCCTCTGTATGAACCGGGCCGTTGCGTCATCTTCACAGCCAGCTGTGTAGTACACACAGCTGTGCGTGTGTCTTGTGATCGCCACGACTGCGTGAGAGACACTGCTGTGTAGTTGTGTTTTCTTCTTGGAGGTTCTGACAATTATTACAGTTTTGAAGGTGAGTCCCTGGGCCTCATGGATGGTGTGGACCTGCGATCCTTCCACTTTATCAAAGCCCAAATCGATCAAAGTTAATTTCTCGAGCTGGGTGTGAACAAGATAAAGGGTGTTCGGTTGTTTTGGAATCTGTGACTCTTCGTAGGTCTCTAGGCTCAAGGATCTCACTCTCGGCACTGCTGAGAATATGCCGCTGTAGATCTCGTTCAGCACATACGCTACGTCCAAGGGGTTTCTGCGCGTACAGAGCAACTCCTGGGTGATTTTGGTGGCTAAATTTGGTCGAGTGTATTTCATGACAAAGAGGTTGTCACGGTCTATGTAGGGGAGTTGATTGTAATCTCCGAGGAGTAGGACTTCCGCGGCTCCTGTCAATTTGGCTGCCATCACTACTGCCCCGAAGTGACTCATCAGGGCCTCGTCGATAATCACACGGTTACAGACTCCGTCTCCTTTCTGTCCGTTTACCAACAACGAGGCCATGGTCCGCACTCTGGTATTTACGGCTGCACCCATCTTGGGGGCCAACTTTTCCCTCATGTCCCGTAACGCCTCTGTGGTGGCTGTTGTCACGATGTCTTCGTCACTTTTGATGTTGTTTATTACCCATGTGGTTTTACCGCAACCTGGAACTCCGTTGATCCAGGTTATCTTTGGAGGCACTTGGTGTATAGAGGCGCCGCTGGTACCAATTTTCCCGGACAGGCTTTCTGCCATTTCCAGGATCCTTTCTTCCAGCATTACCTTCGTGCACTTTGCGACTACCACGATGGGGTCATTTTGGGGGGTTTCAAAGACAAGTCTTTCGGTCTGGCGAGTCGTTTCCTCGTTGAGGGTCACAAATCCACTGGTGGAGTTGTATGCCGCCATGTACTGCCCTGTCATGTTTCCTCGCAGTACCCGGGATGTGTTGTTGTCATACACCGCGGCGTCTGATTCCTCGAGTTCCATCTGCAGCTGTCTTTCGTTGCCCTTGTTGAAGGTCTGCAGAATTGATTTGCAGGTGTCCTTTTTCACGGCAAGTGTGGCTCTTAGAACAGCTTTGTACTCGAGGAATGCGTTTGACAAGTGATCTGCTAGGTTCCCTGGTTCAACGAGTTCCGGTGGCTCGACCAAACCCTTGTCTGCTTTGGTTTGCATTGCACCAATGGTCTTGTCGCGTTTTTTGGTGGGGTTTCGCTCTGATGTCCGAGCTTTATCAACTTTTCCTTTTTGAGGTCTCGACACGATACTCTGCAATGCACTGGACATTACTCCAGCCACCGTCCTCAATACGTCTCTTGGTGGTTTTTGACGTTGTTGCTTTAGACGTTCTTCTTTCGCCTCTGCGGTTTTGTGTTGGAGACGTTCAGATCCACTCAGGTCTTCGGGATTCCCAATGGGGTGGCCCCAGCTGTCAATAGGTTGCGTTGCGGCTTCGATATCAGGTCGATATGGTCTCAGGTGACTGAGATTTTGACCTCTGTCCTCGTATACCACTACCCTATGATTTTTGGAGGCTCGCACGACTCCCATGTAGTCTCTTGCTTCCGCTTTTTCGTAGGCGACTACCATGGCATCCACACTGATTTTCCTTGGTGGACTGTTTTGGCCATCTTCCTCTCTCCCAAAAGTGGAAAGCAACGAACATGCTTGGGCGAACTCTGTGGCGTCGTCACCCGTTACAAACAGTGCTATGACCTTGTTTTTTATTCGCACTATTCGGCAGCGATGGTCTGCTACGGTAACTTCAGCCAATGCTTCAAAGACCTTTTTGCGCATTGTTGCTCTAAAGTTGCTTCCCTTTAGGAGAAGGGCGAGGCCGGGGGAGATGGTGACAGTGTTTCGTCGCCTGGCATTGCAGAAGCAGATGCCAAGCCTCTCGGTACTGTCGTCCATGAATGTCGCGACGCCTTTTATGGTTAATCCTGGTGATCCTATTTCTCCGTTCTCGAGCAGATGATATTGCATTGGGATGAGTTGGCTTAGTGTTTGTGTTTGTGTTTGCGCTGAGGAGGATTGTGTTGGTTGCGTTGGGATTGGTTCTGTGTTTGTGGTGAGTGTTGTGTTTCTTTTAGCTGCTATTCGAATGCAGTTTTCCACGAACTTTAGGAAGTGCGGTCTCGTGTCGTCGTTTGCAACCAACCCGCTTAAACTGTACTTTTCCAGCGTGGTGTTGAGCTGGAACTCCAGTTCCATTCGGGCTGCCGCAAAACGGGGGCACTCTAGTATAATGTGCCAGGTAGACTCACTGGTGTCGGGGTCGCACTCGCATCCGGGGTTGGCTTTCAGCCTGAACCGGTGCAAATACTCCGCCATCCCGCCGTGTCCTGTGAAGGCTTGCACATGTCGGGGTGTCAGTTTGGTTTTCCTCACTGTGCGGTACGCTTTGGCCGCATCTGGGAAGAAAATTTTCGTGACTGACCCTGTGCTGGAGGAAGTGTACCGGTCTTGCCATACACGCACTGTTTCCTCTCTGATCTTTTTCTTCGCATAGGACACTGGGACTTCACCGTAGTCTGGGCTACATGTTGACTCTAAGGCCGCTTTTTTCGCCAGTTCATCTGCTCTTTCGTTTCCGGCAGTTCCTACATGCGCTCTGAGCCAGAACAGTCGTACCTCTCTTCCTTCCGATCTGATTTTCTTTATGCTTTCCTTGATCTCGCTAGTTAGTGGATGGGTGGTCTTTGGGTTCCCCAGTAGTTCGAGCGATGATCGTGAGTCACTGAGAATGTTGACTAGCTCTTTGTTGCTATTCTTTACCAGGTCAACCGCCTTATGGAGTGCATATAGTTCAGATTGGAATACTGTACACGTTGGATGTAGACTGAAGGTTGCGTGACTGTGCTCCCGTCCCTCTTCCCACCACGTGAGGGCTGCTCCGACTTTGCCCTCTATTTTGCTGCCATCGGTGTAAATCTGTGGTCCAGCTATATTGTGGGATTCTAGAGTTTCGGGGCTCATGTCTTCTAGGAGCTCGTACTCTGTTGTTATGAGTTGGGAAGGGTGTGGCTGGCTTGCAGCGCTTAACTTTTGCTCCAGATGTCTGCCTGGTGGAATGTAGTCTGAGGAATTGCCTTTCTTGAGAGAGTATAGACTGGCTGCTTCTTTTATTCTTAAATCTAGTGGCAGAAGGCCTGAGAGAATTAACGCTGATGTGAGTGAGACCGTCCGGTACGCCTTGCAGATCTTTTGTGCGAAACCTCGTTGCAGTGAGTCCAGCCGATCTCGGATCATTTGGAGCTCTGTCGCCTGAGACCACGCACTGGCGGCGTACATGACGATCGGTTCGATTACCGCGACATATATGGTGCGGGTTATCTCGCTGTTCAGTCCCCATGTCACCTTCGCCGCACATGCTAGTTGTTTGTAAATATCCGCTGCTTTTTTACAGTTTGCGACCACATGCGTTTTGAAGGTGAGATTTCGATCAATGATCAGTCCTAGAAGTTTCATCTCTGTTACGAGATTCAGCCTGCTTCCCGACATGGTGAGCTGTGGTGGATCGTACTTGAGCTTTTTGGTCAACACCATTGCACTGGTTTTATGTGCCGCAAAGTTCAGCTTGTTTTGCTCTCCCCATTCCACCACTGTGTCCAGTGTCGAGTTGGCTGCTTCTTCTATCCAGCTGATCGTGTGACCGGTGAACACCAGCACTACGTCGTCTGCAAACGCTTGACAGTATGCTCCTTCGCTTTCCAGTTTGTGTAGCAATGGGTCTAAGATAGCATTCCAGAAGGTTGGTCCTCCGATTGAACCTTGAACGCAGCCCTTCGTGGTTTCTCTTTGACTTGTTGCCCTGGCATAGTTGACTACGATCTTGCGATCTTGAAGGTATGAGCATACCATTGCGTACAGATTTCTGGGACATTTTCTCTCCACCAGCTGTTGTTTGAGTGCCGGCCACCATGCGTTGTCGAAAGCGCCCTCTATGTCTAACGATATCATCAAAACTATCTTTTTGTCTTCTAGGTTTGATTTCACGTGTTTTATGAGATCATAGAGGGCATCCTCGGTGCTACGCTGTGGCGTAAAGCCGTATTGTCTCTTGCTGAGTGTGGGTTGGATGTGCCATTGAAGTCTGCGCACTTTGAGTTTCTCGACGATTTTTCCAAGTATAGACAATAGTCCTATCGGTCTGTAGGATTTGGGTTGAGTGTAATCTTCTTTACCCGGTTTTCTGAGGATAATGACGTGAGCTATCTTCCACACTTTGGGAAAGTATGACAAGTGCAAACATTTGTTTGCTATCGTCATAAAAACCCTTATCTCGCTTCGGATAGCCACTGTGCATATGTCGGCTGTAAGTCCATCCGGTCCCGGGGCCTTTTTTGGATTTAATGCTTTGAGCACCATGTCCAGTTCGGCTTCCATGAAAGGTGGATCGTCTTCCGACAATTCTTCTATTTCCTCAGTGTTTTTGTCTATTTGGTTTCGAAGGTTGGTATGAAATGGGTTGTCGGTGGCTACAGAGTCGTCGGGATAGAATGTACTTGCTAGAAGTTCGGCTGAAGTCTCCGGGTTCAGGGTTTCCCCTTGCGAGTTCCGGAGGAGCATGTCTTCTTGCCTTCTAGCAGTTTTCCTTATAACCCTGTATATTCCATCCCACATACTTTCCCTTTCTTGTGTCGAGCAGAACTCTTTCCAGCTCTCAGTCTGGGCCTCACTCGCTTTAGCTGCGTATTTTTCTTTTGTTGCAACGTAATCCTCGATCACTGCCGGCCGTCTGTGTGGGGCAGCATTTCGTATTCTACGTTTTTTGCGTAAGACTTCCTTCTTGAGCTCATCGAGGGCTTTTGACCACCAGGGCGGTTTGGCTTCCACTTTGCGATCTCCAATTTTCGGGATGGCTTTGTCACTGGCATCCTGCATGGCGCTTGTGTATGCCTCCACCGTGGTGTCCAGCTCTTTGGGGGTACTTATTGCATCGATAGTCTCCGGTGTGATGTCTCTTTCAACTAAAAGGTTTCTGAATTGTGTGACGAATTCTGCCCAGTTTGCCTTTTTTGTATTGTACCTTCGGGTTGTGGTAGGTTTCAGCGACTCTAGTTTACCCTCGAGACGCAAGGCAAAAGTGATGGCGTTGTGGTCAGACGTTACAAGACTTCGGTCGACTTTCCAGTTTTCTACCTTTCCTAGTAGAGATTGACTACACGCAGTGACATCGACTATGCTCGTGCATAGCCTCTCACCCCTGTGGATTTCAAATGTGGGGGTATCCCCGACATTGAGAACGTGGAAATCCATTTGGTTAAGAAAGGCGTTGTACGTTGCACCCCTCTGGTCTTCCGAGCTGCTGCCCCACCAGTGACTCCATGCGTTTACATCTCCACACACTAGAATGTTGTTGGTTGGCATTTTATTGCACGCTGCTTGAATTCTCCCGAGATATGGCTCAATGTCTTGATCTCCCTCAAGGTATACCGAGAGCACTCCAATCTTTAGGCTACCCGCTACCAGTACCACTGCGGCTTCGGTTTCGGTCACCATCTGCGGGTCGTGAATTACCTGCAGTTGGTCTCCGAATACGATGATTGCCGCTTTTACTGGCTTTACACGGTTAAGGGTGCACTGGATGATTTGCGTGCCTGGGTAGTGACTCATATTGCCGCTTCGACCCACGTATGGTTCCTGTACGAGTGCAATAGAGATGCCCTTTTCCTTTGCGACTTGGATCAGTTCTACTGTCGCTAGTTTGGAGCGCTGCAGGTTTGCTTGGATGATCTGCAACCTGTTCTCGGGACTGGCACTTTGAGGGGATGAGCTTGAAGAAGTTGAGTCGCCCTTAGCAATAGCTTATTCGGGACCGCGCTATAGCGTCCCACTTTTGCCTCTCTGGGCAGTCTGCACTGTAGGCGGCATGCGCCTGGGATGTGGTGGTGTTTTGGGCTCTGATGCAGTTTTTGCAGCTAGGGGCGCTGCCCTCTTGCCTGCGATGACATTTCTCCCAGGAGTGTGCTCCTCCGCAGTAGCTGCAGAGGTCCACGTCTTCCCGGCAGACTGCTTTTGTGTGCCCATATCCCAAGCAACGAGCGCATTGCACCAAGGGAGACTGGTCCTCAACTGGTCGTCTTTGGATGCCGATATAGACCGTCCCTGCCTCGATGAACCTTTTGTACAGAACTGGAGACAGTTCCAGCACCGGGTGACATTCCAACGCGTTCCTTGCCTTTTTTCGGTAGCGCACTCGGATTAGATCATCCTTCTTCTCTAACCCATTGAAAATTTCCTTGTTTTTGATTCTGAGATGTTCTATGATCTGCTCATCCTTGTGGTAAGCGAGAACGTCTTTTATCTTGATGAGGGGGTTTGTTGTTTTGGCCACTTCAACCTTTAGCCCTTTGTTGGCGCCTACTTGGTGTTTCACCAACGCCAAATCCTCCTTTGTACCGCAACTCAGTACCACTTTTTGGTTCCTGGCCTTCCTGACCCTGTCCACCCTAGCTTCGGTTTGTTGGCTGTCCAGAGCCTGCCTGATCGTCTCAATGATGTGTTCCCCTGTCTTGTTGGGATCAGCCGAGGAGACGATCAGGGTGTGGTTTGGTCGGGGGGTTGGAGTTGCTGCGGTAATCTGGGCGTATGTTTGGGGTTTTGGCTTCCGCGCCGTGACTTCGTCTAGCTGAGCGAGCTCGGCTTCGAGGCTACGCGCCGGTGGTGGTGTACGCTGCCTTTGCTCGCGCATCGTCCTCAGCTCTGACGACACCGCTTCCAGTCTTTCGGTGATCGGTTGGAAGTGTTCGGCCAGTTCGGTAGTCTGTGCTGCAGTGGGAGTGTTAATGTATGACGTGTCGTTGAGTTTGGTGCGGATCTCATCTCTGAGGTCTGTGACAATTTTCTTAAGTTCCGCTACCTCTCGCTCCAGGTGGTCTGTTCGGCCCTTGGCTCGGGGTGGGGCTTCGGGACGAGACTCCAGGAGCTCCACTACTCTCGCGCTGGTCGTCTGCGCTTGAGCCGAGGTTGAGGACAACTGAGTCGTGTCTCTCCTCAGAGCATCTAGTTGTCGCGAGATGTTATCTATACCGCAAGTGAGCTTTTTCTGTTCTGCAAGCAGAACACTTCCAGCTTCCTTGGGTTTGTCGCTTGCAACTAAGTTTGCGCTCTGGGTCAACTCCTTTGTCGTCTTTTCTAGCCTGGCCAATGCCTGACTCATTTCCGCTATCTGAGAGTGGGGTTTCCTAGTCTCATAACTTAGCCAGTCCCTGATGGCTTTGGACTCCTTCAGAGTGCTTTCTATGTCTAAGCTGGCTGCATGTACTTTTGCGGTCAAGCCCTTCTTCATTTCCGCGAGTTGCTTGTTGTGGGCACGCTCTACTCTGACGAGTTCTTGAGCGTGCCTTGTTCTCTCTTTTTCCAGGTTATATTTGTGTCTTGACCTGGAGTCGGAAATCGCTAGCACCGTTTCGTACATTGTCTGTAGACTTTCGAGTGCTATCGTTTTGCACTCCTTTTTCATGTTCCCAGCCTGCTCAAGGGCCTCTTTCCCGTT